>JAMAKC010000085.1:0-63945 GCA_023628735.1 Trichoderma sp. PF4103 | reverse complement strand
ATATATAAAACTATTAATAGAATTATTTATTTATAAAGGTTATATATTAATAATAGAAATATAAGTTTATTAAGCTATATAAATAAATATATATATAAAATAAAATATTATTACTATTAATTATAAAAATAAAGTATTAAAAGTCTATAAGTAAGACTTTAGTAAGTAATTTCTTTAATTATCTATTTTTATTTTATACTGCTCTTTTTAAAGTTTAAGGCTATTTAGCTAATAAATAAGCTTATATATAGTTCTAAGCTAATATATTCTTATATATATTTAATTAAAATAATTATTTATACCCTTAGGCTATAGTAATACTTAAATAGTTAAAGAGGTATATATAAAAAAAGTATTACTTTTTTAACTTTTAATATCCTAGGTTTAAGACCTGTTAAAGTATTTAAGACTTTTTTTTTATTTTAATTTTTCTTTTTTATAAAAATAAGACATATTTAATTAGTATACTAATGCATTCTATATAAATCTAAAGCGTAGTAAAAGTGGCTTGCTTAAGTATAGTAATTAGACTAATACTGCAGTTATACTAATAACCCTTCTAGACTAAGGCCGAAGAACCCTTTAGCTATTCCATGTTCTGTCTCTCGCCCACGTTGCTCACCAGATTAAGCTACACTGTGCCCTGCGTGAAAGCTGTGCGCATGCAAGTCAAATCGCTAATGCATTACATTAGGCGGCCCCCTAAAGCCGTCATAACACGTAATGCACCCAGCGAGCGCATGGGCGGACCGAACAGCGACCGAGACCTTGGTGTAACTGGTTCTTTGATCTGGGTAGAGGTTTGTCCTGACAATTCGCGGCAGCGCATGGCTAAAATTTTGGCGCCAGTGGTATATAAGTGACGTTTAATGGTTGTCTATCGCCTTCGGGCATTTGGTCAATTTATAACGATACAGGTCAGTTTCGGCTTATCCTCGGTGTTTTGAGAGGTCGTCTGTTCGAATCGCTAACAGGTCAACAGAGAAGATTAGCATGGCCCCTGCACTAAGGATGACACGCTCATACAAAGAGAAGCTAAACATTTTTTTTTTGGCCTGTCGCATGATTCATGATGGATGATGCATAAGGTATCTTTTTGGCTGGGGAACTACCTTATTCCTCGTGGACGGCTGGGGGGAGTCATCTGCTGCGCGTTGCGACAAATCGTCTCATCAATCGCCTGGTGATGGTCCTATTTAGGATGCAGCCTTGCGTCTCATCTATACGTATGTAGCACTGTAAAAACACTCCGAGTAATTTTATCAAGTTCGGTGCCTCTTTGTACTCCTGTGGACGACGCCCGAGTCCTTGTAGAGGTGGAAACAATTCCCCAGTTGGCAGGAGGTAGGTAGTTGGCGGGGTCGAAGATCCAACCCCTCACCCTCCTCGGCAGCCAGTCGTCCGTGTCCGAGAGGATCAACGCCGCCCTCGCAACCGATGTACAGGCCTCTCGTAGCAGCTGCTTCGAGTCTTGCCTCCAGATTCCCGCGGACGTCTCCTGGTCGAACCATCAGCCGCCTCGCAACCGTAGCCATGGGGAAGGCAAACACAACGCAGAAGCTTGCCAAGCTACGGGCTCTGATGAAGGAGCACAACGTTCAAGTATACGGTATTAGAGCTCGCCGTCCATTGCTTCGCACAGCGCGACTGACATCTGTGCCTCCACAGTCGTGCCCTCTGAAGACAGCCACAGCTCCGAGTACATTGCCGCATGCGACGCGCGGCGAGAGTTTATCAGCGGCTTCACGGGGTCTGCTGGTTGCGCAGTCATCACCGAAACTGCTGCCGCTCTCGCGACGGACGGCCGTTACTTCAACCAGGCCACTCAGCAGCTCGACGAGAACTGGACGCTGCTGAAGCAAGGGCTTCAAGACGTCCCTACGTGGCAAGAGTGGGCAGCCGAGCAGTCGGCCGGGGGCAAGACGGTTGCCGTGGACTCGACCTTGGTCACGGCCTCTATAGCGAAGAAGCTCGCGGAGAAGATCCGCAAAAGCGGCGGCTCCGACCTGGTGCCCCTTGACGTCAACCTGGTAGACGCCGTCTGGGCCGAGGACAGGCCTGCGCGACCCCAGCAGCGCATCACCGTTCTGTCTGAGAAGTTCGCCGGCAAGTCAGTGCAGAGCAAGTTATCCGACGTCTTCTCTGAGCTTGAGAAGAAACGATCGCCGGGGCTGTTCATTTCCATGCTTGACGAGGTGGCGTGGCTATTCAACCTACGCGGCAACGATATTCCATACAACCCGGTCTTCTTCTCATACGCTGTCATCACGCCAAAGGGAGCGGCCCTGTACGTCGACGAATCAAAGCTGGACGAGGAGTGCAGGGAGCACTTGAACAAGTGCAATGTGGCCATCAAGCCATACGAGAGCTTCTTTCGCGATGCGGAACTTCTTCACCAGCAGTTTGTTGCCTCCACCCAGAGTGCAGAGGGGGCGAGCCCAGCAGGCAGCTTCCTCATGTCTAACAAGGGCTCGTGGGCCTTGAAGAGGGCACTGGGAGGAGACGGCGCAGTCGAAGAGATCCGCAGCCCTATTGGAGACGCCAAAGCTATCAAGAACGAGACCGAAATGGAGGGAATGCGGGCGTGCCATATCAGGGACGGCGCTGCCCTTATTGAGTACTTTGCCTGGCTTGAAGACCAGCTCGTTAACAAAAAGACTGTGCTTGACGAAGTGCAGGCAGCTGACAAACTGGAAGAACTGCGATCCAAACATGAGCATTTTGTCGGACTGTCTTTCCCAACCATTTCATCAACGGGTGCCAAGTTAGTTTCGACTGCCTAATCTCTCCCATGCCCCGTTGAACGTATCCTCGCCGCGGACGGCGTCACTAACAAGCATACACAGCGCGGCTGTTATCCATTACGGCCCCGAGCGTGGAAACTGCGCCACCATTGACCCCAAGGCCATCTATCTGTGCGATTCAGGAGCACAGTACTTGGATGGCACCACGGACACGACACGGACGTTGCATTTTGGAGAGCCCTCGGAGGCCGAGAGGGAGGCCTACACGCTCGTTCTGAAAGGAAACATAGCCCTGGATGTGGCCGTCTTCCCAAAGGGGACGACTGGCTTTGCTCTCGATTCTCTAGCCAGGCAGCATCTCTGGGTGAGTTCCTGGACTTGATGTTTTGTGCGGCCGGCTAACCCGCAGCAGAAAACCGGGCTGGACTACCGACATGGCACTGGCCACGGCGTTGGATCTTTCCTAAACGTCCACGAGGGCCCGATCGGCATTGGCACCCGCATTCAGTACACTGAAGTCCCCTTGGCGCCTGGAAACGTCATTTCGAATGAGCCGGGATACTATGAAGATGGGCGCTTCGGCATTCGCATCGAGAACATTGTCATGGTCAAAGAGGTCAAGACGAAATACGCCTTTGGCGACAAGCCATTCCTAGGATTTGAGCATGTGACCATGGTTCCCTATTGCAGAAACCTGATCAACGAGAGCATGCTTTCGGAGGCTGAGAAGGCGTGGCTGAACGCATCCAACGCAGAGATACTGGAGAAGACCAAGGGATTCTTCGAGGGTGATGCTCTCACGATGGCCTGGCTGACACGGGAGACTCGGCCGATTCATTGAGAGTATGTCACCTGAAAGAAACCAGCCAGAGAAACAAAGAAGAAGGCAAGAAAGATGCATTTCATCTTAGAGGCGGGCAAACGCTGCTAAGATAAAGGTCAAGCTGAAGGACGCTACAAACCAACCATTCCCCGTGCCAATCTTCAAAGACGGGAACGTGTCCGTAAGAAACTTGTGAGACGAAAGAATGCTGGGCAGACCTAGCCCATATGAGGCGGCGACCTTGAGTCGAGAGCCGTCAGAAGAAGGGACCTTCCATAAGAAACTAGCATGCGTGTGCACATACCTGGTAAAAGGCCGCCAACACTCCGCCGATGAAGACGAGAGTGCGTGAGAAGACGGAGACGACGAGCCCGGTGCCAAAGCCTAGACGAGGGACGATGGTCAATAGGCCGTCCACCTAGGAACCGCGCGAGAGTCATTGCGTGTGAGATGAGCGTCTGCTTGACTGACCAATGATGCTGCCTGCAGACACTTGCTGGATGACGCGAGGAGAGAGCAGCTGTTCCCGGGCAGCGTCTGCAGGCTGGCTTTGTGTTTGAGGCGACTTTTGGCGAGAGTCGAATCGAACGGGGGTGGATCTGGCTGCAAAGGCGCCGTAACAGACGCCGGTTCCAATGCCCCCGAGGAGAAGCCTCCTGGAACAACGGAAGATGGGAAGATGCCTCATTGCTGAGTTGAACGACATGCTGTGCGGTGCCCTGTTGAGTGCAGAAACGGAGTCTGGAGTCTTGGAGACTGTAGGTCAAAGACGCATCAAGTGTGTATGTCCGGAGCAAGTAATACTTGTCTATACAGTAGCAATATGCTGGTGGGTCTATGATGTAGTGCGGCAGGGGGCCTAGTAGCTGTTGAGAGGCTGGCGTGGGGTAATTGGAGAAGCTCCAAGTGCCTGAGACCTGACGTAGGTAGCGGATGCAATCGATGTCTATGGCCTGTTCAAGGCATATCAAGCAGAGTATTAGCTATCATGGGGGTGAATCGACTTTCACAGGAGAGAGGATAATGGGCACTCGAGAGGCTGTCACCGAGCTGCCATCTGATAAGTACTTGCATCGTTGCCGCATCCTCGTCATCAGCCAAGGTACACACATACCTTACGGTACCACCGACCTAAAGCCATCCCGGACCAGGTACCGAATACCTGCTCCGCAGCAGCAGAACCAATGATGTGAAGCTCTTTGGTCATGCCCCTGTGATTGCACATGCATACTATGCAGCGCAGGCCGTTTTCTGGTCATCCCTTCAGACTCTGTAAGCGGTCACGTCAGGACAATTTTGGATTTTTCAGAGCTTGAACCTCTGTATCATCGATAGCATCAGCAATTATAGAGCTGTTATCGTGACCAAAACCCCCCCCCTGGCCTGCTAGGTACCTTATAAAACTACCACCGCAAAACACGGACATGCTGTCCGACCTCTAGCATCTTGCATGATCAAATGCCAATTGTCCGGGATTTACTCCGATGACGCCCTGCCAGCCCGTCAAAGGCATCGGCAGCTTGAATCGTGCAACTCCCTAGGGCTTATTTCTCGTCGTTCGCAGAGCGAGCTGGTGGGGTCAAAGCTGATGTCTGATGCCAATTACAACCGGGACGGGATGGCATGCTTGGACTTTCAAGTGGTGATATCGTTACTGTAGAGTAAGGTAGGTAAGCAAGAGGCAAAGGGCCGTCTCCATTTTGCCGACAAGAGTTGGTGTGGCGGGAGGCTGCGAGTCCCATGTAAGCCACCTCGTGCCAAAGGCAATGCTCCCAATTACGGTGCCATAGAATGAGCACCACATAATGAACTCATTTATTCCCGGGTCATCACCTGGGTTGTTGAGATACATGCGCTCAAACAAAAGGAGTCCCATACTCCCACTTACCGTTAGATGTAGGGTGTATTACAGTAAGCTCACTCACCTCTACCGAGAGGGGGGCGTTAAGGCGGGGTGGGGCACTGGGCTTCGATCTCACCTTGAATCCGTCTTTTTTTTGGAGTTGTCCCTCTCGGTAGTGCTACCACTATAAGTAGCGAGGCTCGCATCACGTCTTCGCCATGGCGCTGCCCCGTCATCTCCCAAATTCCCCTCACAGCGTCCCGTAGAGACGACGAAGAAGCAGCCGGTCAAGATGAAGGCATACATGTACGACAACCTGCCGGTAAGCCTCCCTCACCCACCAGCCAGGCATGTCAACGGCAGCGGTCAGCGTCGGTATCGACATCGGCGTCATCAGAGCTCGAATGTCCTCTAACGTGGGAAATCCGAACACCTCCAGGGCGACCAGCGTCTGCCCCACGACTCGGGCCGCCAGGTGACCGCAGAGGACCTGGCCGGCCTCGGCGTGCTGTACCACCGCTTCCCCGAGACGAGCGACGTCGACGCCCTGGCCGCCGAGCGCGGGTACAGGAACCGCGACGAGATTGTCGTGTCGCCCGAGAAGATGGGCGACGTGTACGAGGACAAGGTCAAGTCCTTCTTCCACGAGCACCTGCACGAGGACGAGGAGATTCGCTACATCCGCGGCGGCCAGGGCTACTTTGACGTGCGCAACAAGGGCGACGAGTGGGTGCGCATCCAGCTGGAGAAGGACGACCTCATCATCCTGCCCGCGGGCATCTTCCACCGATTCACCACGGACGAGTCCAACGTGAGTTTTTTTCTTCTTCTTCCCTTGTTCGTCCTCAAGGAGCTGTTGACTGCTTCGTCGGTGATTCTGGGGCCTCAGCTCAAGGCCAACGACTGCGTGTTCATGACTGACTCATCTGAAAACCCAGTACGTGCATGCCATGAGACTCTTCAAGGATGAGCCTAAGTGGACGCCCTTGAACCGCGCTCCGGAGCTGGACAGCAACACCTACCGTAAGGAGTATGTCAGCCAGTACCTCAACTAAGAACGGCTCGGCGTAAGGAAAAAGAAAGAAAAAGAAAAAACAATAAAAAAAAAATTGGATACTCGTACAACATTGGACTCATTTCTTGCCTGGCTCCCCGATTTAGAATTTAAAAGTGAATTGTGAGGGAACTTTTAGCACTCGCTTGGTCATCCTGTCTTGACTTGCGTAGATCCTGAGACGAAGACCCCAAACACTAAAATCCCCCGCCCAAACCAACCATCATCACCAATGCCTCCAGTGGTAATGGCAAACTGCTGCCTCGCCTGCATAAAGAGAGACAGAAACCGGGGAAAAGATTGACAACGAGCTTTGTGATCGACCCCAACGTCTAGCTCCCGGCCCTGTTCCTGTTTAGACGAGATGGCCACATCTTTTGCATATCAGCCCAACAGCCTCCATGGATTCTCCCGGCACTGATATTGGGCGCCTCGTTTTCCTAAAAGGCGACAGGACAGGGTAATTCACACAGTACTCCTGCGACCGCTGTGCACGCTTTCCAATCGTCTGCCCGCGTGGGAGGCATATAGGCTCAAACTCGCTCCCGCACCTCAGCGTGGTCTGGATCTGGGTTGTTGACCAACAGTCGGAGATTCAATGGAGACTCGCAGCGACTCGGGCGAAGGGCCGCCGAGGCCGCGGCTGCATCTGCCCGCAAGCTGCGATCCGCCGGCGCCGAACGGACCGACGAAGCAGCTGGTTTGGCTCGTTTGTCTTGCCCCTCGCTTCAACCGTATCAATCCCATGCTTACGACGGCCTGTGTGTAGGTCTTTGGCGGCACCGGCCACATGGGCCGCTCGCTCGTCAAGAGCGCCCTCTCCCACGGCGACCTCGTCGCCTGCGTCGGCCGCGTCTTCGAGACGCCGCTCGAGGACATGCAGGGCATCCACGACAACTGCCTGGGCCTGCTGTGCGACGTGCGCTCGCGCGACTCGGTCGCCCGCGCCTTCCAGCAGGCCATGGACCGCTTCGGCCGCGTCGACGTCGTCGCCAACTGCTCGGGCTACGGCGTCATCGGCGCCTGCGAGGACCAGGACGAGCACGACGTGCGCAACCAGTTCGAGACCAACTTCATGGGCACGCTGCACATCATCCATGCCACGCTGCCCTACTTCCGCCGCCAGCAGGCCGGCCGCTACCTCATCTTCAGCTCGACGTCGGGCGCCCTGGGCGTCCCCGGCCTGGGCCCTTACTGCGCCTCCAAATACGCCGTCGAGGGCCTCATCGAGGCGCTGCTCTACGAGACGGACGCCTTCCACGTCAAGGCGACGCTCATCGAGCCCGGGCTGGTGCGCCGCGACGAGCCCGACTCGGACACCAACCCGCTGCCCACCTGGGGCCACTTCTTCATCAAGCCGCCCAGCGAGCACTACTCGACGGCAACGTCGCCGGCCCTCCACGCGAAGCGCATGGTGCAGTGGCTGGGCGACCGCCAGCCCACCAGCGCCGTCAAGTGCGCCGAGCTGGTCTGGCAGCTGGGCCACTGCTCGTACCCGCCGCTGCGGCTGCTGCTGGGCAGCTACGCCATTGAGAGCATCAGGGACCGCATGCGATCCGTCACGGAGGAGCTGGAGGACTGGAAGCATCTCAACTTTGCTTCGGTGGCCGATTCGGAGCAGGGCAACGATGAGATGGAAGTCACTGCCGATGTTGCGGCTGTGTAAACTCTGAAACCATCTTTATCGAGTTCCTTTGCTCCCATGTTCATGAGCTCTTGATCGATTGCACGATTTTTCACACTTTGCTTTTGCTGTTGACACTGTATCAAGATACCTGCCAGTCTGTCCATCGTCTGTATATACCATACAATCTGAACCATTGAATGAAGCAGCATCTGGGTATGTATGTAATATGACATGCTGCTCCAGCTTGTGACTTGTTGTAAGTGGGAAGCCCAAGAGGCTTCTCCAATTTTCCCCATCCTTAGGTAGACTCACTAGCGCCGATATGGAACTTGACATGCGACGATACGCTTTTCATCTCATTGATTTTCTCTACCAGCTGTTTCACTGCTACACGACATATATAATAGACCACCTCTTGAACAGGGCTCACAAAGCAAGAAAAGTGAACCAAGACACACAGAGAGAGACAACCAAAGGAAGCAACACACAGGACAAACCAGTTGAAAGCTTTTCCGCCGGGGGCACAGCAGGAGATGCAGCGCCTGGCCGCAGCAGCAGCAGCAACAGCAGCAAAGCAGGCCGCCCAGCCTCGCGTCGTCTTCTCCGGCATCCAGCCCACCGGCGTGCCGCACCTGGGCAACTACGTCGGCGCCCTGCGGCAGTGGGCGAGGCTCCAGCGCGACGAGCCGCCGTCGACGAGGCTCATCTACTCCGTCGTCGACCTGCACGCCATCACCGTGCCGCAGCCGCCCGAGACGCTGCGGCGGCGCAAGAGAGAGGTCCTGGCTGCCCTGCTCGCCATCGGCCTCGATCCCGAGAGATGCACCATCTTCTATCAGTCCTCCGTGTGTACTTCTTTTTCCTTTCCCACTGAACCCCCCCCAATGGCTCTCAGCCAGGCTCTGAGCTCACTTTCCCGCAAAAAGCAAAAGGTTCATAAACTCAACGTCGCCTTTGTAGGTACCGGCTCACTCCGAGCTCATGTGGATCCTTGCCTGTACGGCATCCGTAGGATATCTGTCGAGGATGACCCAGTGGAAGGTAGATTGAAGCCGCCTTGCCATCCCCAGCTGCTGGAACACACAGCGGATCGAACCTTCGCCCCATGTTGACATGTCCCCTTAGAGCAAACTTAGCCTGGCCTCGTCCTCGACGCTGGAGAATAAATCTGTCGGGTCCAAGCTGAAGCTCGGCTTGTTCTCCTATCCAGTGCTCCAAGCTGCCGATATCCTCGTCCACAGGTGAGACCCTCCCCCCTTTTTGGTTCAAGTGCGAACTGCCCTATGCAACATCGACACAATACACAGACAAACAGAGAAATAGACAAACAAACAGTGACTGATGTGTAAATTCCAAGGGCAACCCATGTGCCAGTCGGGCATGACCAGCAGCAGCACCTAGAGTTTGCGCGCGAATGCGTCACAAACTTCAACCATGCGTACGGGAGCCACCTCGTCCATCCCGAGACAATAGTTTGTATGCTTGCCATGTTCCAACCGTTCCCCCCCTCTCCCCTTGTTCTCGTCTCATCCGCAGCCAGCTCACTCATAAACAACAGCCCCCGTCCAGCGCATCATGTCCCTGACGGAACCCACGAGTAAAATGTCCAAGTCTCATCCAGCACAAAAGTCGAGGATCCTCATCACGGACACGCCGCAGGAGATCCGCTCCAAGATTGCCACCGCCCTGACGGACTCGATTCCCGGCATCTCGTATGAACCCGCTGCGCGCCCGGGCATCTCCAACTTATTGGAGATTCTCTCCGTCTTTGATCCAGAAAGCCGCACCCCGGCCCAGTTGGCTCAGGTATATGCCGACGCGTCGCCCAAGGTCTTCAAGGAAGCCGTCGCGGACGCGCTGGTGACTGGGTTGCACGGCATCCGGGATCGGTATCTCGAGCTGAGTGCAGACGACTCGTACCTTGACAGGATAGAGCAGCAAGGCGCACGAAAAGCTCAGAAGAGCGCAGAGGAAACAATGGACATCGTGAAGGCGGCGGTCGGTCTGTAGCGAGCCTTTTTTGCGGGCATTAGCGTCTTCCATTTCGGCCTTGCCTGTAAGACACTGATAGAAGCATGTATGTTATGTGTATGAGTATGTGTATGATAGGAGTTTGCCAACATTGGCACTTTGGCCAGCCACTTTTCGTCTTCGGAAAACGACATCACTTGGGCAACATGTGGCTGCACATCTCTATGCTATGGTGTAGACATCTTCATTTCCCTTTGACTCTTCCTTTGTAAGCCAGGCCCTATCACCAGTTCGGGTCGTGGTCGATGATCAGGATGCGTATGCAAAGTTGGCACCTCTGGCAGAAAGCCAGAATTCTCGAACCACTTGGTTCGTCATTCTGGAACCTCTGAGGCTGGGATGAATTAGTGCGGCTCTCCTGAAGCAACCTCGTGATGGGAGCGTACCTGACGATCTTCTTCACAAAGAGCGACTTCTGCTCGGCATCGACTTTCTGGCTCGGGAAAGAAGGATGATCTAGCCCGGACTGGAGCCATTCTTTTGCCATTGGATATCTGCTCACGAGCTTCCTCAGCGGCTCGCATAGCCGATCCAGCTCGCTGCGCAGAGCATTACCCCCAATGTTCCTGGCAAGGGACTGGGCCAGCAGCGGTCCGAGCATGTCCATGGCCCTCTTGAAGGTTTCCTGCAGCTCTGGCTCATCTGGCCGAGTACCGACAAAAGCAGTCTGCCAAATGGTGTTAGCCAAACTGCAAGGCTGCCGCCGTGATGTAACGTGAAAGTCATTGTTGCTCACCCAGAATTCCGCAGCGGCGGCCTTGGGCAAAGGTTCCTTTCCATCCAGGACTTGTAGCGTGAAGAGGAAGAAGAACTCAATTGCGTCTGATGGTTCGAGCCCGATGAAGGTGGCCGGGCTCCTTGTCAGTAGCCGGCTGACGAGATCGATTCCGTTTTGCACGAGTTCCGGTTCTGCTCCTGGTTCTTCTCTAGCGTGTTAGCGAGGGCTTGTTGAAGCCCAGATACAATAGGCAAAAGGGATATCTTGTATCTTACCAGGAAGCTGCTTCAATAAGCCAATCACCCAACCCAGTACGTCTGAGAGTATCTTTCGATACTGCCCTAACCTGTGAGGAGATAGGGAACTGACAAAGGAGCACGCCATGCTGACAATGACGCCAATCCTGGGCGTGTCCTTAGAATGTCCCACTAGAAAGCCTACTATATCCTCAGGGGTCAGGACAAAGGGTCCTGGTTCGCTTTCGGAGAAGCCGCTGCGAAGCACGCTACATATCAGCTCCGTGACTTCAGAACTGCCATTGAAGACGTTTTGAACCTCGACAATGATGCCTATCACTTGCTTCTGGAGTTCGACCAGCTTGGGCGTTTGCGCCTTTGGAGCAGACACAGCGTCGAGATCAATAGCCAAGTCCGGAGGGGATTGTAGGCCCTTTCCCATGCTTGCTAGACATCTCAGTGCCCTGAGACCGATGTGCAAGCCAACATGTTCTTCCGGAGCAATGTCCGTGCAGGGACTCTCCATCTGCTGTGGCAGTACTCCGTCATTCGCAACATTTGCCAGCTCCAAGGATTTCCGCACGTCGTCTTGCACAAACGCAAGCAGCCGTGAGCAGGCATCATACCGCTCATCGTCCCCTGGGATAGCTTGCGCAATGGCCGCAAGAGCACCTATGATCTTCTCGCGGGATATGCAGTCCAATGACGCTGTAGCCGCCAGCTTTTGATATTCGGATAGGAGATTGTCAATCTCAGGATAGAGATGTGAGCGACAAGACGAGCAAAGTCGATGAATCGATTTCGATGCTGGTATGGCCATGGAGTGGTTCGGAACCTCGTTGAACAAAAGGCCAAGCGCAGTAGGAAGAAGGTGGGTGTTTCGTTCAAAGTATTCGGTGTATTGTTCGATGAGGGTAAGGCAGGTCTGTCTTACTCGAGCTGGGACGTGTTCCTGGCCGCTCTGGAGAACCGAGAACAATGGCGACGAGAAAACAGCAGCAAGGGAGCCATCGCAGCGCGCATCTTCCCGGCTGCAGTCAGCCAAGCCCCCAAGACAGAATATAGCCGCCTCCAGCTCCAGCCAGGCTGAATTCGACAATGTGGTCAATATCAGGGAAGAAAAGGTCTCGACGAGCTTTGGCCCGATCAAGACGTAGACGGCTTGCAAAAAGTCCACCACATCTTTCCGGGCGTCGTTGAATCCAACGCGGTCGCCCGAGTCCCAAGAGTGAAACTCTTCCGCCGGAGGGTATATAATCTTCTTCCATGCGTGTGACGTTGCTTCGAAGATGAATGAGACGGTGAATGTAGATTCGACATCCATGTCCGACACAGTCTCTGTGAATGTCGACCAAAACTCTATGGCAGGAACAAATATCTTGTCATCAGCCACGGGGTAGCCATCCGCCGTAAGGAGACCACATAACCTTGAGAGTATGCTCCGGCTTTGATCGTTCTCGTCTTGTATTAGAGATTGCATCCTGGCTTCGCCGTACGCGAGGAGCACGTATCCCAGCTGCGTCGATTCGAAATCAAAGTCACCTTGGATCAACAAGTCGTACCGATTCTGGAACCAAGGCGTGTCGAATATGTTAGAGAGCATCGTGTAGTGCTGCTCGGTCAACAATGAAGGCCAGTTGAAGAGCACATCGACGAGAAGTTCCGCAGCTACACTGTACAAATCTTCAACCATCAAGGCATTAACGGAGCCGCCAATAAGGGGGCGCAGCGAGTCAGCAATGTAGCTGTTCCGCGCTGATGTTTTCTGAGCAAAGGAGACCCAGGACTTGAAGCCGTCCATTAGCATTCTGCAAGGTTTGGAAATCACAGTGGAAGCGCTCACCTGAAGACACCTCAACGCATCTTGCTTGACCTCTGGAGAAGCGTCCTCTCGGCTCATGCACATGGCTATGAGAGTTACCGAGTCTGACGTGTTGGCGAGAACTGAATCGTAGAGTCCGACACTTGTTCGAGTTAGCGATGCTGCAGCACAATCACCATGGCAGAAGAGTGTCTCATACTTGCTTGGTGCGTTGAGGTCAATGCGAGTGACATCTTCGAGGATGTTGCTGATAACCAAAATAGCGGCATGCAAATGCACTCCCGAAAGCCTCTCGGAAATGGCGTTGAAGTCGACTGTGTCATCGATTGCATCAGGTTGCCAGGCCCGATTTGACGCGAGACAAACTAGGAGATGGAACACAAAGCGGCTACATAGCCTGTGGAAGTAAACAAAGTACGTTGATAAGGCAGAGGAAAGCTTCCGCACAACGAGCAATCCGGTCTTCTGCTGCAGAGAGCCCATGTACCACCCCAACAACGAGACAAGAAGCTCTATGGCATCGGCATCAGAAAGAGATGCACTGGTCGATCAAATGTCAGAGCTCGGCACACAGCTATGTGGATTGGGAGAGGATAAGGTACTTTTCGGTGTTAAGCTTCACGATGATGGTGAGAGCTCCGAAGAACTTGACTTTGTCATCTGGGCGCCCCAGCAGGTGGTGAGCCAGCGTCCATGCTTGCGGTGAGCTCTGAAGCCGTGACAGCGTTGACTGTGTTTTGGCGATTGTGCTGGGAGAAGCTGGTTCATAGAGAGAAAGAATCAGCTTCGTCACAATTAGCAGTGAAGCTTCCACGGGCCGTTGAATCAAAATCCCGGCAACTCTCATGGGCCACTCACTGATTCCACTTGCTCAACCTCCGAGGGAAGAAGCTCATCTTGCATTGTGGCGGCTTCTGACGGAGACCAGTTCCGCGCGGTTCATCAGGTCACGATTGGTCGCTAGTAGCATCGGGATCTCATGGCTGAAGTCACGTCGTCCCGAAGTTGCAGAAAAGGGCCGTATATCAGCTGGCGCAAGGCTTGAACATGGTAGTAGGGAGGTATCTCAGTAAGGAAGAAACTGGCTCGCCATCAGGAGCTCACTCTCTCTCGTGAGCTCGCCGTCACATGTAGCCCGGTCAATATTTCCCATCGTCTCCACACAATCGATAAGGAATGATTACATAACTTCATGATAATCTAGCTTACTTGGCCCCAAAAGGTGTTAGGAGTGACGATACTGTTGTCTTGGAAGTAACCTTCGCAGTTCTCAGTATTGTACATCCTTGAGATCATGAGGTATTCAGGGTCTAAGATTTCTCATGGTCTGATATTTTACATTCGTTTCTCATATGGATAGCTGCCTAAGCCATCAGATATACTCCACTGCCTCAGGACCGCAGAGTGCACCATGTGAAGTTCTATATACATAATAATAGGGTTGCGTTGAAACCCAGTGGGCTGTCTTCTGGTAGACATGAAGGAAGGGAAAAAAAAAAAAAAAGACGCTCTCCTTCTCAATGCTAGAGCACGTTGACGGCAGCCATATCCCTCCCTGCTGCACCGACGATATCGTTAACGTCCGTGACGGAATCATCCTCGGACCTGCGGCCTTCAAACAACCGCCTCCACCAGCCTGGAGGGTCCAAAGGCTTGGAGCCGTTGTGCAGGGGTGGATAAACGTCGTTGAAAAAGTACCAGATGTGGCCGATGACGACGCCCATGATCTCGTCCCTCGGCACGGTGCCGTGCATGAACAAGCTGAAGGCCATCAGGACCCATGGCAGGTACGGCGCCGTGAAAACGAGCAGTCCAAGGAAACTAAGCCTGGTGTCGGGGTTGCGGCGGGACCAGATGTAGACGAGGGTGGAAGACAGCGGGTGCCCCAGGAACGGCATCGAAACGAGCGGCGACAGCACAATCAGGCTCGCCATGGCATAGACGAGAAGCCATGAGAAATATGCGGCCGAGCGCCCGGATGATTCCTCCAGTAGTCGTGCATAGCGCTGTAGAAAGTATATGTGGAAGAGGAGGTCGAGTGAGAACGGGCCGAAGTAGAGAAACGTCGTCAACAGTCGCCAGTACTGCATCGAGCGCAACCGTTAGCAGGGCCATGCGAAGAAAAAACAACGGTGAGGCTCAACCAACCTGTGACTTGATAAAGACGGCTCTGAAGCTGTAGAATAGCTGGAACGGAGTTACCATGTGGCACTGAACGAGGGCGCTCGTCAGCACCGTCGCCGCCGTCCACCACCGCGTGCATGTCGGCATCTCCCAGAACCATGTTTCCAGCGGGAGGCGATCGCCGCCCAGGACTTGATCCATCTAGGCAACGTCTGCGACAACTGCAAGGATCTTGCGCTGATGGAACGTAGGTAATCGACGGCCTCGATGGATGTCGGCAGCCTCGTGGGCGATGTGAGTGTTGGGCGCAGAATCGATAATCGCTGAGGTGGCCTTTCTCAAACGCAGCACATGTACTGTAAGCCGCCTGCAGGTGAATCTGGAAGGTGCAGTATGTGTGACCTGCGCTTCGCACGTAAAGTACCTGCCATGCGATGTCACGTCATGCTGCGCCATGGCCACTTCCGTATCGATAGCGCATTACTAAGGCTCGAGATCCACAATGATAACACCGAACCACTCTATGTATTGTTGGCACTCACTCATGCTTGATTCAGTATATATTCAAGTAAACAAGTAAAACAACCAATTAGTAGTACACGGTCAAATGAGAGGTGACTATCAAAAGTGAAGGTGTCCTTCCTTTAGATTTGACCTGTAAATGAAGAATACAAGTATGAAATAAGCGTAGGATAAATGCCTGCTTCTTCCTTGTACTAAGTGTCCACCAGCTGCAGATTTAGTGAATCAGGGACCAACGATTGCACCCCGAATAATAATGCGGAGAAGGCGCTCTGTCCTCTGAAGGTACCGAATTATTTCACAGGCCATGCCTATGGACTCCATTGTTCCATTCTGGTGACACCGTCACCTCTTTGGCCTTGGACAACTTCCAAGAACCCTCTTCCATCAATGACTTGCCATACAGCTGACCATGATCCTCCCCTCGTGTATCCGGCACGGCGGCTCTCTTCTCCTTCTCCTTCTTCTCCTGTCAAGCGACCTTGTACAGGCTGACGTGAAGCCTCCTCCCGCCCAGAGTGCGCCTGGCCAATGCGAAGTGCGCACCCTCAACTACATCACACACACGCTCCCGTCGCTCTGCTTCAAGAGCTCATGGACGGACTCGGTGTCGACATCGACCGCGTCGCCGGCCACGGCACACGCCGATAATGCCACGCAGCACGTTACGCGATCTGCCGCCGCCGAGGAGGAGCAGGCTCTCCCGTCCGCCACCACGCCCACGGACACGTTGGCAAAGACGCCGCCCGCAAGCGACACCGCAGCGACGCCCTTCATGTCGTTCGAAGACTGGAAGGAGATGATGCTCAAGGAAACCGGGCAGGATCCCCAAGACTTGCATCTCCGCAACTCGAGCGGGCGCCAGAAAGGCGACAGGCCTTCGCCCGACGTGGACGAGGCCCTGGGCGAGGAGGGCGAAATATCCCTAACCTTTGATTACGGCGAGGGCGATGGCATTCGAACCGGAACCTATGCGGACTCTGCGAATTCGAATACCGGCGACGATGCTGACGAGGCTCTGGTGTCCAAGGACGGCAAAGCACCCATCCACCGGAGCAAAGACGCAGGCAAGACCTGCAAGGAGCGCTTCTCGTACTCCTCGTTCGACGCAGGCGCCACCATCCTCAAGGCAGGGCCGCAAGCCAAAAACGCAAAGGCGATTCTGGTGGAAAACAAGGACTCTTACATGCTACTCGAATGTGCGGCGCAAAACAAGTTTGTCATCGTCGAGTTGAGCGACGACATCCTCATCGACACCATTGTCATCGCCAATTTTGAGTTCTTCTCCAGTATGATTCGGCATTTCCGCGTCAGTGTCAGTGATCGATACCCCGTCAAGATCGACAAGTGGAGAGAAGTTGGGATCTTCGAAGCCGCCAACTCGCGCGACATCCAGGCCTTTCTTGTACAGAACCCTCAGATCTGGGCCAAATATGTCAGGATCGAATTCCTGACACACTACGGCAACGAGTACTACTGTCCCGTGTCTTTGCTTCGGGTCCATGGCTCCAGGATGCTTGATTCTTGGAAAGACAGTGAGACTGGCCGAGAAGATGAGGCGCTTGACGGGGAAGAGGGGGAGGAGCAGCAGGACGAGGCGGAGGAAGCTGTCCCCATTCCTACGACCACATTCACACCACCAGTCGCAGTGGTCGAAACCAACGCCTCACAGGCCAGGGACGCTGATGAAGTTACTCCAGCTTACGCGCCTACCTCTCTACCGCCTGCAGACAACGGCCCCTTTTATCATTTGACGGCGACATGCGCTGCGTCTCCGGCCTCCGTTGCTGATGCCAAACCGGGGGATTCGAGCTCCAGTCCAACTGGCGAAGCAGTCAATCGGCAGAGCAGAGACGGAGGAGCAACGGGTCCAGAACCTCCGTCGTCAGAACATCTGAGATCAAACGTCACCCAAGCTCGCGATGCCTCTACTGCTCCGCCGTTGAAGCAGACGAGTTCTACCAAACCCGCCGCAGACCCTCAGCGAACCTCGGCAGACGCCGCCGACGCCGCAGGGACAGCCTCGGGGACCAGCCAAGGGACAGCAAAGTCCCGAGGCGGCGGGACCGCAAGCGCCTCGGCTGCCACGCCAACCGTCCAAGCGAGCTTCTTCAACTCCATCACCAAGCGTCTGCAGCAGGTCGAGGCCAACCTCACCCTATCGCTCAAGTACGTCGAGGACCAGTCGCGCCTCATGCAGGAGGCTCTGCAGAAGACGGAGCAGAAGCAAGTATCCAAGCTCACCCGCTTCTTGGGGGACCTCAACCACACCGTGCTCGCCGAGATGCGCAATGTGCGTGAGCAGTATGAGCAGATATGGCAGTCGACCGTGCTGGCCCTCGAAAGTCAGCGGGAGCAGTCCGAGCGCGACATCGTAGCCTTGAGCACAAGGCTCAACCTGCTGGCTGACGAGGTTGTCTTCCAGAAGCGCATGGCCATCGTCCAGGCCATCCTTCTGCTCTCCTGCCTTTTCCTCGTCATCTTCTCCCGCGGAGTCCCCATCCCTTACCTTGCTGCCCTGCAGGAACAGGCTGCCGGATTTTCCTATGCCTCGCCGTCACCGTATTCCGGTCACGGATCGCATGGCCTTTATAAACCTGATCCTGGCGCTGGACCAGATGAGCAATCGTTGACGACCAATGTTCCAAGGGTTCATTCCTCCTCCTTTGAAGCCGGCTCAAATGTACCAAGCAGACGAATGGCGCACTCATCGCTAGGGGCGGCAGACCTCCATCAACCAGTCCGTGAAACAGACTTCGCAGAGCCTTCACGGCGGCAGTCCTCGTTTACTACATCGAACTCCTACAGCGATGGCAAGCTATCAGATGCTCATTTTCTAGACAAAGAGTCGCAATTTCATACTCTTCACCAGCCAACTACTACCCTCACCTCCGCACGAAAACCTCTCCCTTCTCTTCCCGAACACTCGGCGGCGACACAGGACTCTTAGGATCAGCAAGATGCTCCAGTAGCGAGCACGAACTGCCCAGTAGGCAATCCATGCTCTCATGAGCTCTCTCTTACCGCTGCTGGACTAGATACCAGCCTCATGGCAATGTACAAAGCGTGTTAGTGTCTTTATTGAATGAAATGTATATTAAACTGCGAACGAGCTTTGTTCGTTTCAGTTCTGCTACGTGTTTCTCATCTGACGTGTGAAAAATCCATGGCATTCGAGCGGTATATAGCAAGGTGAGTTGTCCGCAACAAGAACAATTGGAAAAAAGAGTGAAGAAAAAGAGACAAAGAAGGAAAGAATGGGGAAAGAAAAGGGGAAAGAGAGAAGAGAAACAATCGTCACAAATCGAACCGGTAAACCTCAATGATTTCGCAAAATAGTCGTGTCCTTTTGCCGACCAAGGGCAAAGTTAGTCAGTCAAATCATCACTCACTGCTAAGCCGTGCTGCCATAAAGGTGCTGGATGGCTGTCTCATAGTCGTACTCCTCAAGGGCCGCAAGGCGAGTACCCCGGTCATATTGAGAACGACGGCGTCGCTGCTCATCGCGAAAGTGCTGGCCGGCATTGGGCGTGAAGAGACCTGGTAATAGTCAGCTTGACACATAACTACAATGCAAGCGCACGCGTCTACTCACCGACATGCTCGGCATTTTCGCAGCTTCGCTTCATCTTTGACTGGTTGTCAGGCTCGGGAAACGGCTCCTCTTGTCCGGCAAGGTCTGGCATTGGGCCGTTCGAAGTGTAATACAGCTGGCCGGTGTTAGTCAGTGCCTCAGGACCCGATATGTATAGGATAAGAACTGGCGGATGCCCTACCTTGGGGCGGTAATGAGGTGCCTCCAGCATCACAGAGCTGTTTCGAAACTTCTGGACCAGGCAGTCCTTTCCCTGAATGGCTGTATAGCTCGGTCAGCATCAGGACGGCATGAAGGTGGGCGCAGGGAGACACTCACTGGCATACGAGATCTCTGCCACCTTGTCGCTCTTGAAGCAGTTCCTGCGTACAAGTGTTAGCATCTTGGAGCATTGACGGGGGGAGCGGAATGACAGAACATACCAGCGTTGGTTTCCGCGAGCGTTGACAAACTTGTGTTCTCAGTTAGCACCCTTTTCTTCTTTGAAAACCACGGTGACCAGACTTGTACTAACATCGATAATATCCAGAGGCTACACATGAAACGTTAGTAACTAGGAGCGTCGGATGTGGGGGATGGGAACTCACGTCAACAAAGTTGATGAATGCATATCCAACGCTGGCCAGACCGTTAGTCAATTGTGCGAGATGCAATCAACGCCTAGCCAAATTCACTTACTTGCAGTCGTTGGCAAAATCGATGCGAAGATACATGAAGTCATACTTTCCCCAACTGGACTCGTCAATGATTCTCTTGAGCATGGCTTGGTCCACCTTGTTGGGAATGTTTCGAAGCATGATCTGAAAGAGAAGAGAGTCAGCAGGGGATTCGGGATACATCGCGGATGAACTCACTGTGGTGCGAACGTCGATGCCGTCACGGATACGATTGATGTCGACGTGGTTATGATGAGTCGTGGTGGTGTGATAGGTGGATCGGCTAACACGCATCGCATTCTGTCGACGGGCATCTGCTCTCTCAACACCAGAGAAGTTCCTGGAGGGACTATAGTTGTTCTGAGCCGTGAGAGCCGGGGAGGGTGGCGTCTGATACAAAGTTCCAAAGATGGGGTACTGAGGAGCGAACGGTGTCAGTGGGCTGCTGGAGCCTGCCTGGGCCGCCGGAAGGAAGGAATCCAGCATGTAGGGCACAGCAGGAGTGAACGGCGTCTGAAACATGAGCGGGTACATGGCAACGGGCGCATTGTAGTGCTGATCACTCTGTCCAGCCTGAGACGAGTTGGGGCTCACAGGGCCAAGGCGCTGGTCGGCATCGTCTGCTCTCTTGTTGACACTCATGTCCTCCATGGCTTCGGTGATCCCCGAGGCGGAGAGACTTTCCAAGTGGTAGGCTGATGCAAAGATTTGGACGCCCTAAACGGTTGCAAATGTTAACGTGGTTACTGCTTGGGTAATGTAGATGAGGACGACAAACCTCAGTGGAGATGCCGCCACTACAAGCTTGTATAACAGGAAAGGCAGCCGTAGTGTCACAGAACTCTGCAACAGCCCTGAAGGAGCCGTTTGGGAAGGTGGACAGCCGGACAAAGGCAAACAAGCGGCCGTGTGACTGCAGAAACCGATGAGCCACTCCCATCACCTGAACTGGGTCGACGACAGCTCCTGGCGGAACCGCGGCGAAGATTTGGATTTGGCCAGTGTGAGAGAGACCGACTATAGAGATATTGGTGAGCATCCTGTTCAGTTCGACGGCGATGATCTGGCTTACCTGCACTGTGGCCCATCTCCATGTGAGCGCCGGGGGCCTGGCCCGCGCGTGTCGGGTTGGCAAAGGCAATCTTCCAATCTTTGTCAACCTGGTGAAGCTTCGCCTGTGCGGCACAGGCGTCTCTGATGTCTGTGAAGTACACAAACACACCGGCGCTGTGAGCCTTGAGGCTTCTGACGCCATAAGTAGGACTGCCATCTTTTCCTAGATCCTGAAACGCAAGACTTGTCAGTAATTGTCAGGTGAGCGAGGTTCCGTGGCGTACGTACCGTGAGAAGAGCCTCCACCTCGCGTGCGGAGACCTGAGCGGGCGACGAGATGAAGAGGATCCTCGACAAGCCCATATCGGTACTCAGGGCAGCGGAAATGGGACCATCTCCAGCGGGCAAGCGCACGTAAGTGTTACCGACAAATGGACTAAACGCCGAGGCCGTGGGGGACAGCCTCGTGCCGACGCCCTGGATGGACGTGATGAAGGGGTCCTTGTCCAGATGCGACACTGCATTGCGAAAGCTGCCGGCAGGAAGCCTCGCCGGCGACGTGGTGGCAGCAGCTGAGCGGGCGAAGCTCTTGAGCAGGCTGGACTGTGAGCCTTCATCTGGGGTCAGCGAGGTCAGTCGAGTGTCGGGCGTTCCCTTGAAGGAGTCGGCGCCTCCGCTCGACGACCGAGGGGACGAGGGATTGTCAGCCTGATGCGCCATCGCTGGTAATACCGAACCAGTGCGTGATGATGTTGGACGGGGCGAAGATGAGCTGGTGCTGCCTGGGAGTGAAGTAAGCCTCTCTGTCTGGACGCAGAGAAGGGGGAAATCAGGTAACTGTGATTCTTCTCCGACTGATGGAAGTACAGCAGTGAAGAAGGAGGGCTTGAAGCAGCATGCGATCACTGCAGAAGAGAAAGATAAGTATGGACCTGATGACTTGCTCAGTGAGAGTGTGAGAGTGGGTGAGAGATGATCGGGGGGGAGCCTTTTCTGAGAATGGGCTCACTTTGATGCACCTGGATGGCTGCTGCCGTGCATGTTCAGAAGGGGATTTTGCTCAGTGGTGCTCTTGCCTCGTCGTGCACTTGCTCTTCTGCTCGGCTCTCTGTTAGGGCTGTGGAAGGAAGGGGCAGGCGCAGGCCCTCAAGCTTGGAAGTCGCATGCTGCCATCTGGCGGCACTGCCGCTCCTCTCGCTCCTGCCGCACGGCTGGCGTTGAAACCGCTCGTCATTCTATCCACCCAAGCGCAGTCCCGTGCTCGCGTGATCAGCTCGGAGAAGATGCCGAGACGATGCAGCAGCGCGACTGCCTCCTTGGATGAGCGAGTGATGTCTGCCAGCCGTCGTTTCCCTGAGTATGAAAGATACACGGATACCTAGAAGAAGCTTCAGCTCGAGGTTGGAGATGGTGACTAAACGTTATTCAAGTTGGAGAGAAGAGCATCTAACGGGATGATACCTATGCCTCGCAGCAGACTCAGATACCGAACGCTTGTAGTCGATTCGACTGATACCGGAGTACAGTAATTCATTGAAACCAGGTGTGCCATTGCCCGCAATTAATGTAATCTTATCCCAGGACCATCAATACTCATGAACACTACAGGACTCCATGCTTGCTTTCCCCTGACCCAAGTTGAAGGTATACCCAGTTTCATTCCTTTCCCGTATGCGCCGGTGATATCTCATATGCAACGTATTCTTTTTCAAAATCGATTCAGTAACATTTCTGCCGGGTGAACAGTTCACTTGGATGGTGCCCGCGCGTCGTCATCCATTATAGAAGTCTTGATCCTAGACTTGCGCTCTCCTTCGTCGGCCTCTGCTCGGGCCATCGGGACGCTGTGCTAATACATCCCTCAATAGGGGATCGTCTTTACTCTTGTCCATGTGGTGGACTCGGACATGTCTGCAAGGAACGGTTGGTCAATATCAGCCACTATTTTGATGCCATATCCCGCATGGGAGCTCCAGGCGCAAGACTAGGCGCAGGGCAAAGGGAATCACTACCGCCCTGTCTCATGACGCGACATCGGTACTTGCGACGCGGCGGCAGCGTTCGGGAGGCTTACCTTTGTAAGTTGTCCGGCCGGGGGTATTTGTGTTCTCTGTCCGCACAGAAAGGACAGACGTATCCGGGGGAGTCATGGACCAAGCCATGCCGAATCATCTCATTCTTCCGCTTGAACCCCTTTCCGCCTTCAGCACGAGGGCATCCTGGCACGGGGCAATAGTGTGGACGGGCTTGAGAATGCACATTAGCGTGAGAATTGAGAAGGTACTGGGTTTGGAACGGCGGAGCGGTACACCCCTCGAACGAGCAACTGTAGCTGCCGACCTGAGGGTGAGTGATCCCATCGATGCTCATGCGATCCGCTACGGACGTCACGACAGCTGGCGAAGCAATGGTGTAGCCGGGCTGGAGGGCCTTGCCGGAGGCGTTGCTGTTTGCATACTCGGCGGGGGAGCGATGCATGGAAGCATTGGGAGCGAAGTTGTCAGGACTGGAGGCGGGAAGGGAGTTGGGAGATGGAAAGCTGCGCTGGTACGACTCGCTGGGAGAGATTGGGTGCGATGCATGGCTGCCGGCTGAGATTGACGAGAAGCGCGGGACACCTACGGTTGGGGATCGAGAATACGTTCGCGCATCGCCGGTGTGACGCCTCGGCAGGTCCCGGTTGTCGCTGGGCGTTGGGATATCGGTCGCGACAGGATGATGGTTCCTGTCGTTGAGAGTGTCGCCCAGGGTGGTTTGTATGGAGGGCAGGCTTGGCCCGTTGGCGCCGTCGTGCTTGGGCGAGTCTAGCAAAGGGGGCAGCTCGCTGGAGGTGGGCGACAGCAAGGATCGTGATGCGCTGTCTGCCGTGCCGAGACGGCCGCCCAAGAGCGGCGGGGTTTTAACGTGGCAATTGGGGCTAGACACGACGTCGTCTTGAATTGAGAGCTGGTAGGTAGAGGCTGACAGATCGACGCTGGGCTTATCCTCCCCGTCCCCGTGGAAGAGTCCGACGTCCCCGCCCGCGGCTAGGGCATCGGCGGCAACGGCCCGCAGACTATTATGAAGGCCCGTGGCAGCGGCCGCGGCAGTGACGACATGTGGCCGCTGAATGATGTCGGCGCCGGCTAAGGGGTTGGCGTTGGCGTCCCGCGACGGGCTCTTTTGCGGAGAGGCGTCTTCGTCGGAGAGTTCAAAGCTGTCGTCGCCGCCGGGCAATGCCACTTGGCCAGCAGCCTGGGCTACGTCTTGGTGACGGTGGCCGCCAAGGTAGGAGACGAGGACGGCATCGCCACTCACGGGTACGATCTTTGACCGATTAGACTTGGGAAATCCGTCGATGGGAGGAGGGCTGAAACTGACTTGAGCGCGTGGTATTTCCGGAGGAGGGCTCTCTGTGAGTTCGAGTTTGGGATGCACTGCTGTCATCTGAGGAGTGCCTGGTGAAGGAGCCTCATCTGGATCATAGGGGACCGAATCTAGCTGCATCGAGCGTTCCTGGCATTGACCTTGGTGCGGGTGTTGTCGGTACGGCGCCGTGTTCATACTTTGGTTGTCCAAGTCATCGGTCAGCTCTCCATGGCACCCTTGGACATGCGGGGAGGAGGGCTATGGTAACGCTGTGGTGTGGTTGAGAGTGACGGCTTTTTTTTCTGTCGCTGCTCGGGAGTTGAGCTGACGGCGTAGTAGCACAGGAAGCCTGCCGCCCTCTCCTCTTCTCCCTCTCCTGCTCTCTGGTCCGGGCTTTGTCCTTTCGTCTCTTCGTCTGATCCTATATCTCTGGCTCTCGTTTCCCTCTGTCGATTGATTCCTGGAAAAAGCCGCTTGGCTCGAACGACGCGTGTCCGGAGGCGGGGGGTTTTGAAGGGGGATCGCAACGGTCCTCTAGAGTATCTCTACGGATCCTTTGTCCCTTGAATTCCTTCCAGCCTTTCCCACTTGTGCTGTGTTGGGAACCTGCCCACCCCCCGGGCGAGCAGCTTATGCGCTTTTTGTTCTTTGCGCAGAGGCACGTGAACTTGGCCGGGTATCTCTAAATGGACACCAAGCTTGCCTTTTGGAGACAAGGCAGGTATTCAATGCTATGGAGCGACTTTGCGATTGACAAAACCACGGCAAACTTGGGGTGGGAGGACGTCAAAAAAGGCGGCAAGGAGACAATGCGGTGCAATAACTCGATATCAGACGGCCTCAGCGACAAGCGGCAACGACAGCGCGGATGGGGGCTTCGCTCGAGCTGGATCGGTCCAGGAGAGAAGGCGAGCAGCGAGCTGTTACTGTTGATGGGCAAAGTCTCAGCCGAGAGCGTTGGATAATGGCGGGATGGGCAATTAGGCGGCAAGTGGGCGTTAGCGCATACCGGGAGAGCAGAGAGACGTGTGAGGTCGCATTCGACCAGGGACGGGCGGACGGATACCCGTGACTGTCTGTCGTTGTCTGCGATGGATGGCCGTGTACTTGCTTGCGAGACTGCGAGATGGCCCAGGCCAGCAGCCCGTGAGCTTGTTCAGAGAAGATGGACTTGATGGAGGCGAGGCGCAAGAAGGGGGCTTCTGTCAAAGTCAATTCGAAGCGAGCACGTTGCTGGATGCAGTCAGAGCAGCGAGATTCAGGTAAGAAGAGCCAAAGGCACGGGATTCGAGAGGAAGGGGGGGGGAAGAGCTTGTCGTACTTTGCAGACAGGACTTGACTGGGCAGCTGAAATGTGATTGACAGGACGGACGAGTCGACAATAAGCCGTGAGACCTGCTGCCGCCGCCGCCGCTGCTGCGCCATTGGTGCTGGTGCTACTCCGGGCCCCAGCAGGGTCTTCGACAGCTACCAGTCAGGTACACAGATTTTGACAGACAGGATGCCGGCGAGTCTTTGCCGTCAGCTCATGGGGCAAGGTAGGTCAATACGCTGCTACTGTACAGCAGAGGCGCGAGGGTACAGCCACGATGAGAGCCGTGCCGCATGAGACGACCAGGCCCAATCAGTCGTTAGTGCAAATCGACGCATCAAACGGTCGTGATAAGGTGTGGTGCCACGGTGCTGAGGCATAATATCGACGCTGCTGGAATACCTTAGGCTTGGGGCCTGATGTACGACGTACATATACGGGACCTAAGGTACTGGGGCGTTGCCCTGAAGGGCGAGAGTGTGTCCTTTGAGCATGTGTCATACAAGGCAAGGGAATATGTATCTTGGGATCGATCGATTCTACATGGAACAAGCGGCAACACGCGGGTGGGCTTTTGACGTGATGTCAAAGGAGGCCAGGGTGGTGTTGGTTGCTGTAACTGGAGTGGCGTATGCTTGCACCATACAACTGCAACTTACATGCCTTATAGCAACCTCCTGGGAACAATGGCAACCGACGAAATGGAGGACAACTGCCAGCAATATCAACCGATTCAGACGGAAGATGCCGTCATCTGAATCCTATCCGATTCACCCAGAGTCGACGTACATACTGTATAGTAGACCAGATTCGATCATGACTGGCATTCCTCGTTAACCGTCTGCTGACCTCGGTTAGCAGCTAACGGATCCACGCCGGCGCGGTTCCGCATCAAACGACTCCAGAAGCTCCAGCAGCCGAGGTCTATCTAATCGTGGCCATCCTGAACCGGAGTGACATAACCAAAGAATTTCGACAAACCGCCATGGAGTTGATCTTGTGCTTCTGTTGATACTATATTCCACATTTTCAGTATATCCTTCTTGTTGCTCTCCTTGCGTGCCGGTCCAGCCTCGCTGTAGGACTGTTATCTGCTCCAGCACGAACCTTGCTCAGCATCGCACGTGAATGCAGGGAGCCAAGCACATGCTTCTCCAAATCTAAGAAATATATCCGCCGCTCCTCCAACAATGGCTCAGTCCAAGCCTGCCATCTCGCCCTGGGGAGGCGCCGTCGCCGGCGCAACGGGAGCCGTCATCGCAAACGCCCTGGTATATCCTCTCGACATGTAAGTCCCCTCCTATTCTCTCGACCAAGGACACCGCCAATTGACGTTTGCCTTGTTGCGAACCAGCGTAAAGACTCGCCTGCAAGTCCAGGTGCGCCCCTCGAGCGACGACAAGACCTCGACCGAAGGCGCGCAGCAGCAGCAGCCCTACACCTCGACATGGAACGCCATCTCGCGCATCGTGGCCGAGGAGGGCATCCAGGGCCTCTACGCCGGCATGAACGGCTCCCTCGTGGGCGTCGCGTCCACCAACTTTGCCTACTTCTACTGGTACACCGTCGCCCGGACGCTCTACGCGAAATCCGCCGGCCCCTCGGCGGGCGCGCCCTCGACGGCGGTCGAGCTCTCGCTGGGGGCCGCCGCCGGCGCGCTGGCGCAGCTCTTCACCATCCCCGTCGCCGTCGTGACGACGCGCCAGCAGACCGCCTCCAAGGCGGATAGGAAGGGCCTCCTCGCGACGGCGCAGGAGGTCGTCGAGGGGCCCGACGGCGTCAGCGGGCTGTGGAGGGGCCTCAAGGCCAGCCTCGTCCTCGTCGTGAACCCGGCAATCACATACGGTGCCTACGAGCGGCTAAAGACCATCTTCTTCCCTGGCAAGACGAAGCTGAAGCCCTGGGAGGCTTTCCGTAAGTTTGCCAGAGATGTCCCATCAATAGCACGCCCCTCAGACCCTCGGACCCTCCCTCATCTAACGTATTGTCCTTCCTCCAGTCCTGGGCGCCATGTCCAAGTCTCTAGCAACGATAGCCACGCAACCCCTGATTGTTGCCAAAGTCGGCTTGCAGTCAAAACCTCCTCCCGCACGAAACGGGAAGCCGTTTGGCAGCTTCGTTGAGGTGATGCGGTTCATCCTCCAGCATGAGGGTGTCCGTGGCCTCTTCAAGGGCATGGGACCCCAGATCTTGAAGGGTTTGCTCGTCCAGGGCATCTTGATGATGACAAAAGAAAAGTAAGAACTCCCAAGACTAGTCTGCCCATGATTAAAGTTGCTGACTCTTTCCCTTCAATAGGGTTGAATTGCTATTTGTATTACTATTGCGCTACTTGAAATCACTCAGCTTAGCCAGAGCGCGGAGTGCCATCGCAGCCTCCTCAGCCGCGGATCTGGCAACTAATGCGGCAAAGATCACGCCGCTTGTGAAAAGCTAAAAAGGGGTGTTTGCACGCAGGTAATCAATAATGTATAAGTAAATGCTGTTTCAATCATGTCTCTAGGTAGATAGTACTGCTGTATGTACGTGTATCGCATCTACATCCTCGGCTTGTCTTGATGAATGAAACTCTATCCGTTCAAAGACATCAAATCATTTTCGTCTTCAAGAGGCAACACTGACCAGGCTCAACCGCCCCTAAATTAGGAAACATCTAAGTTATATGCTGCAGGCTTCCCAGTCGCCAATCTGGATAGGGGAGTCGCTAAAGACATCTCCGGAAAGCTCCTGAACCGTCCGATGCTCCCGCAAACTCTCTATGACCAGGTATCTGGGCCGACTACTCGTACTCGAGGGCTCAATGTCAAACTCTGCCGTTCGAATGACTGGTCCGGGGTCTCCCAAGCCCGCCCTTGACTCGGCCAAGATCCGTGGCTCCTGACTCGAACCATCCATCATTGAGATACGAATCATCACGGCCGGCAGGGAGCGTGTATCGTGGTAAGACTCCTCTGACGGAGGTGCCACACTTCGGACCGACACAAAAGCTCGAGTCACCCAGGATGCACTGATGGACGCTCTCCAACGCTGGCCTTCTCCCCCTAAAGTAAGTGATGGTAGAGGTGTTCGCAACTTGCCCGCCGTATCGGCCGGTATAGGCTCCAGAGTAATCGCTGTCATGGAGCCAATGCGTAATGTGAAATCGGCCATCTGCTGCGCTTCGAATGTCGAACAGACTAGGGTGTAATCTCCAGCCTCCAGCGTGGCGAGCTCAGCAATGGCGCAGCCACGGCGATACTCCCCCGACGACACGACCAAGTCCTTGGTCTTGACGGTATGTGCACGTTTGCCCCGCGCCCAAATCAAGTCAACGTGGACATGAATGTCGCGGTTGCCCGTAGCCAGCAAGACGGATACGGGAGTGGCGCGAGGAACCGACAGCTTGTACTGGGGATTCAGAAAGTAGGTCGTGCATGACGGGTTCCCCCCCGCCGTCCGTCTGTTCCAGGCGCCTCGTTGCTCCGTAAAGTGTGCCATCTTCTCTTCAGCCTCTTTGACATGCACCAGGCCGTTTGAGAAGATGTAGAGCGAGAAGGTGTAGCTGGGTAAAGGCAAGGCCTGCTGGTCAATGACGACGGTGTACGCCTTCCCAGGCCTGCTTTCGATCCGCGCGAGCGTCTGTGGAGAGTCGACGTATGGCCCGCGATATGTCGATCCGTCACCGACCTGCACCCTTTGGCCTTGGCGGTCAAAGACAAGAATACTCATGAAGCCAAGTTGACTGGACACGGCAGCCAAGGTCCCCGATGCTTGGCGGGCAATCTCGAGCTCGGCATCTTTGAAGTGACGGCTGACCAAGATCCAGATCACTCCCCCTGTTGACGAGGTGATGGAAAATTGCGGATTGCGCACCAATGATGCGGCGAAATCTGCTGTAGGGATCTCCCAAGCAAAATGACGCTCTTGCCGATGAGTGAACAGAGCCGGGTTCCAATTGAGGTACATGGACTCGAAATGTTGAGCGATATCCTCAATGGCCAGCCAGAAGATCCCCCCGGAGGATGATCCACCATCGCCATCACTTGTCTCCGATGATGAGTCCGACTCGGTATTGGCGGAGCCGTGGACAGCAGACCAGCCTTGTGTCGTCATAGGCTGGCTGTTCAACCAGGGATTCTTGACGAGGAACCTGCGATTCGAGTGATCCAGATCCTGCACAGCATAATCATGCTCTCCTACGAGTCCCATGACACTCTCCTCTTCTGCAGAGACGTGGCCTGTGCCGAGCGTGATGACGACATCCCCCATGTCGTAAGCCGTCTTGATCCTGCTCCATGTCTCGTCCACGTCAAAGTCCTCCCTGCCTCGTACCATATGAGCACACGCCCTTGTAAAGGTTCAAGGGTGAAGCCATACCTTTGGAGGAACAACTGCTCGGGTATCCAGCCCGTGAGGACCCAGAGGTCGGTTCCCGAGTTGCTGCCAGGGAAGTCATAGCCACCTCGCACTTTGAGGTAGGCCTTCTCAAGCAAAGCCGGCCAAATCAACCGCGGATTGTATAAATTGGTGACAAAGAGAGCTCGACCAGTTGCCGAAGCGGGAAGTCTGTCATCAATAGTAACTCGACGAGCACAACCGTTAAAGTTGAGTCTAAAGATGTATTTCCCTGAAGGAGAGAGCTTAGGCTGCCCTCTTGCGTGGTCGAACGGATGCATGATTTTAGAGAGCATCTTGGGCAATGTGTCAATTTCAATCATCGTTCTAGTACAACGCAGGCTCGACCTACTGCATGTTTTCCAGTCCAAACCCTCGCGGCAGCAGACAGACTAGCGACGACCGAACAGTCAGTGGTTATATCTTGCGCCAAGTCGAAGCGCGTGCCCTGGGTCATGAGAATGTCATCCTGGCCGGCGGCGAAGGGGCCGAACAGCTCGTGCGGCCTTTGCCATGCCGAAAAGTTGGCCAGTTGGGTCTCGGAAAGCGGGAATGCAGTGTCGTCGCTAGCCCTCTGGTTAGAATCCGGTCGCCCATAGTCCTCCCCGTCCGTCCGTATTTGTAGGATCGTAGAGGCTCACACGTATGGCGCCTGATCGGGTCCCAGCTGGAACTGCGCGTCTGGAGGATCGCCACTCCATGGGGGATAGTAGCTCCCGTGAAGCCGTGAAGCGCCACGAAGGATATGGAGGCTGTCTGCCGGTGGTGATGCCGGCGATGCTGTCAGCTGCGTCTTGAGCTTTTCGGCGTGTGCGATGAGCTGCTGGCATCTGCGGCGAAGTCGGGCTGCGTCGTCTTTGCCAATCCCCTTCTCCGCAGCAGCTCGCATGTACAGCTCGGCCGCTTGTATGGCATAGTCCAAGGCTTTTTGGCCGGTTGATGTTGCGAGCAGAGACTCAACGTCCTGGGAGACGGGTCTATTGTCAGCGAACAATCCGACTCTTTGTCACATCAGGAGTCCTCAAAGGAAGCTCACCTTTGCCCTCCTCTCCATGCCTTAGGAAAGTGGCATCATGGCATCAATCACGAAGCCCGTTGAATGGTATGCAGCAGTGACAACCGGTGGTAATACGAAGCTACCAAGTCAAGGTGCGAAATGGAGGCGCAGCAGCTCAGCACCTGTGCCCCATATTAGACATCTCATGACTAATACCGCTCATGACAGGAACAACCATCCAGTTGGGGATTCAATAAGGTACCTAATATGCCTACACAAATAGCTCTACGACCTATTCTATACCAGCTCGTCTATCTCGTCTCTAAAATCTGCGTGAAGCTGAGATAAAATGTAAAAAGGCTTCATGCCCTTTGGCTGTCGCGCTGAGCTCTTCGAGAGCTCCAAATATCCCAGCGTGGTCTTGCAGCTAGTAGTGTCGGCATTGTTTATCGCCAGTCTGCCTCGGCGGAAGAGTGCCGTTCTCTTTTGCTGATTATTCAAAGCAAAGGCTCCTGCTTCTCGCCCTGTGCGATACGAAATGATCCGGCTCGAGACTCTTCGCTGAGATATTGAGCTCACTTCGTCACTGGTCTCCGAGCAGGTCTCGTCTTCCGCCTCGTCATGCGTTATGGCTTCGCCTCGGTCCGTCCTTTGCTTCTTGGGGCTGGGCAGCACCCATTCGCTGATTCCCTCTTCCCATCGCCATCCAGCGAAGATGGTGCTGGACCTTGCATTGCTCGGTGTGGTGCCGGATAGACTCTCCGCAAAGCTAAGGTCACGGAGATCCTCCGTTTTCTGAGCGAGCATGAATGCAACGTCTTTCCGGAGGCCGTGGCCAAACCACTCGGGCAGCTTTTGACGATCCAGGCTCGAACAGACGTCGGAGAGTATTTCCTGGCTCGAGACTGCGCTGCTGCGCCGGCGACATTGAATGACGGCACACAGGAGAATGATTGTCTGCTGGTATTGGACGCCATTGTTGGCAGCCGTGTCGATTCTATGAGCCATGATCTCGAACTCCTCTGAAATTCGTTTTTTGAACGCTGGAGTCGCCAGATCAGAGTGCGCCACCGCAAGGTAGCGCGCAAAGACGAGCAGAAAGGAGGCAGTGTCTGGGGGGCTCTTACGGCTCCTATACCGTGCAATCAGTGAGATACTGCATTCGAGCACATACACCAACCGTCTCCACGCCCCCTTTCTCTGCTCCCGCCCCCCAAGAATGATCTGCGCTTCCAAAGTCAACGCTGCGACCGCCAGACCAGCTGCAACGCGGATGAGAGTCTGCTCGATAGCACGACAGTCAGAGGCCTTGGGTCGGTTGCCCCGGGCGAGGGTCCATATAGCGATACACATGAATTCCACAACGTGTGGCTTCGCATTTCCAGAGGTTAAGCCTTCCAGGCTCGAGATCCAGAAACCAGAGAAAGCTCGTGTCGAGATCCAAGATGATGAGAGAAGCCCCTTGTTGATCAAGCCAGAAACGCACTCAAAGATGGGACCGGGTATCTTCTTTCCCTTCAGTGTATTCAAAAGCATCCATAACGTCGATGATTCCCGGCTCTCGCCAGGGTGAGCCAACCTGGGTCGGAGCTCCGGAGCTCGGCGTCTACTGATCGAGGTTACCAGCTGAGCAGCCTCCTGACTGCCGTTTAGATGAATGCAAAGCCGCACGAGGAGGTTGCAAAACTCTGGTCGGAAGAGTCCATCTGTGATGGCATCGGATAGTAGGTGTACAGCTTGAGAACGAACTATAAGCCTCAATGGGCGCCATCCAGAACTTGGCGAGCCCAGGGCTTCCAGTTGGTCGTACAGGTCTGAAGCTGCATCCGAGACGCCCCATGTCGACTTAACTCCGCTATCTTTAAGCTGTTGCCGATCCCATGCATCGATATCCGCGATGCAGTCCGGAATCTTGCGCAAGCACATGGCAAGTAATGACTTGCCGCGAGCGTGCTGTCCGTGGAGGGCCGTGGAGTGTAACAATCGGTTCAGCCAGTGGAATATTGCTTCATAGATGCGATATATCTCGCTAGGAACATGTCGACGGACGGAATCTAGTTCATCAACCAGCTCAGGCGGGACAGATTCCCGTAAGCCATGCTCGATATCGATATTCTTCGCCGGCGTATCGATTTGGTCTCGGATCTTGCGCCACACGGGCGTACGGAAGTCGATTGGTTCGGATGTCGGAGACGGGTTTCCCAGCCTCATGGCTCCCAGGGTACGGATTGGCCGGGGAGGAGTTGTCGCCGAATTGTCTGGCGCAGGCGCCGCTCGCTTCGTCCTCTGGCCATACGTGCAGCGGACGCGCTTCACCGTCGATTCTTGGCCATGGTCCGAAGCTCGTTTGGATCCGGTCGGCGGCGCGGGATGACCATCTGATATCAGGCGTCGAAGGCTAGCCAGTCGAGACTGGAGCTGGCGAAGCAGGCGTTGGCATCGGGCGGCGGTCCATGGCTGCGAGCCTTCCGGATCCGTGCCTCTCGGGCCTGAGGATGATCGCGACTTGGTGCCGGGGCGTTGAGAGAAAGGACCAGCTCGCGCCGCCTCCGCCAACGGATCCATATAAGAAACGACAAGCAGTAACTCTCCAAAAAAGGGCAAAATATAATAATAAGAGCTGCCAAAGAATAAAGGAAGAAAAGCGACAAAGCAACCGTCTATCGCAGCATCGGCGGCGTTCGTGGTCGTGCGTCAGTGACGCTTCGCAGAAGCAGATCGCAAGAAGCACAAGCCCTCTGTTTACTTTCTTCCCGATTCGCTCTAGAGCAGCGCCGGGCCACTGCGAGGGTCCATAACTTGTGGGGTACCGGCCCAAGCAAGCAGCGCACCTATGAAAATCATAGCCGAAACATGTATTGCCCATGTACCCCGCAGCTCCGAATTGCCGGACCGTTGCCAAATTTTTTTCTTTTTTTGTGCCGGCCGGCCTGGACTGACTGACTCTTTTCCAAACCAATTCCTCCCGACGTCCCAGTCATTCCCGCTCAATTCTTAAATGACTGGTTTCTCTCTTCTCTCTCGAGTACCTCGTCGTTAACCGTGCCCGCTTTCTCGACTGCCCACCCCCCCTTGTATGACAATGGCGGCCGAAGCACAAGCAGCTGCGTCTCCCTCTCCAGGTAAAGAGGCCCCGAGTCTTACAGGGTCTTGTCGACACACCAACTGACGATGCACCGGCACATCCCTGTAGCTCACGCTGTCGACGAGACTCCCGACAACGCCATGGCTGCTCCCGAGAAGGCCGTGACCGAAGGGGAGGCCGAGGCCGAGGCTGATGCCGATGCCGATGCCGCGGCGGAAGGTATAGCTTCTCTGCTCTCGAGGTCTGCGCTGTGTTGTACTTGAATATCTGACATTGAGATGCTGCTGTATAGCTATCCTGAACCTCACGATCGTCCTTCCGGATCCCGAGGCCGAGAAGCTGCATATCATGGTGGGCATTGGACCGTTGTGACCTGTTTACTTCTTCACTTTCTATTGACACGGCGTGTAGGTATCGTCTCAGGAGCAAGTCCACGAGGTTCGACAGTCCATCATCGACCTGCCGGCGGCCTTCCAGTATACGTGCTTCCACCTCGAGTTCCAAGGCCAGAAGATCAATGATTACATACCCTTGGCCGAGATCCCGGATCTTGGCACCGAGCCGGAATTTCGCCTCGTGCCGGACCCCTACACCGAGAAGGAGGCCCGTATCCATCTGGTCAGGATCCGAGAGCTCATCGGCGCCGCGGGCAACCGCTCCGATGCCGCACACGGCATCCTGCCCGGGCTGTCGTTGTACGAGTCCGTGACCAAGAAGGTATCGGCTGAGACGGAGGGCAGCGAGGGTCAGCCCCTTGCTAAGGACTATGACTTCCAAGCCACCCCTTCGATTACCGGCCTTGTGCCTGAGCCCCTTGAGCCGGCGCCCAAGACAGTCAAGATGCTGGCTCTCTCCTCATGGAACCCTCCGCCATGCCATTTGCAGCAGCGCGGGCACCTGCTCTACCTTGTCGTTACCACCAACGAAGGAGAGCAGTTCCAGGTCACGGCTCACGTGTCTGGCTTCTTCGTCAACAAATCCTCCAACGCCAAGTTCGACCCCTTCCCGCGTCCTGCTCCCAAGGGGCAGTCGTCCCACTCTCTGCTGAAGCTCATCGAGCTGCTCTCGCCCTCCTTCTCCAGCTCATTCGAGAGCCTGCAGGAGTACAACAGCAAAAGGGACCCGCTGGCTACGTTCCAGATCACCAACGCCATTCCCAACTCACCCTGGGCCGTGCCGCCCCCGACCTCGTCTCTTTGCACACACACTCCCGACCCCACGAGGCCTCAAGAGACCTATCTCCTTGCGGGCGTTGACAACACAGACACCTTGCGCGATTGGAATGAGGAGTTCCAGTCGGCCAAGGAGCTGCCGAAGGATAGCGTACAGGACCGAGTCTTCCGTGAGCGCCTGACATCAAAGCTCTTTGCAGACTACAACGACGCTGCCGTCAAGGGCGCGGTGCTGATTGCCCACGGAGACATTGCGCCTCTCAACCCAACAGAGACTAGAGATGCGCAGATCTTTGTCTACAACAACATCTTCTACTCTTTCGGAGCTGACGGCGTCGGCACTTTTACCTCAGAAGGCGGTGACGAGGCCGCGCGAGTTGCTACCGGAAAGGATGTCGCTGGTGTGCAGCTGGTCAACCAACTGGACATTGACGGCCTCTTCACGCCCGCCACTGTGGTTGTTGACTACTTGGGCAAGCGTATCGTCGGCCAGAGCATTGTTCCCGGTATCTTCAAGCAGCGCGAGCCCGGTGAGCACCAGATCGACTATGGCGCGGTGGATGGAAAGGACGTTGTTGCGATCGACGACCGATTCACTGCCCCCTTCTCTCAGCTCTCCAAGGCTCTCAAGGTGAAGCCGCATCCCGTCTGGGACAAGGATGGCAAGAGATTTGATCTCGAGGCGAGCGTGGAGACCAAGGGTTTGATGGGCACAGATGGACGCAAATATGTCCTCGACCTCTACCGTATCACGCCTTTCGATATCGCTTGGCGGGAGGAGACTTCGGCAGCGGATGATCAGGCGGGAGCGGCCGAATACCCTCACAGGATGACGGTGCTGCGACCGGAGCTGGTGGAGTCTTTCGGCCGCTACCGAATGAAGCAGTGGATTGACGCCGAACTGGCTCGCCGCGCTCAGCCCAAGTCAGGAGACGCTTCGGCCGAAGCATCCACCGAGGCCAAGGACGAGGCTTCCACAGAGGAGGCCAAGGATGACGCCAAGGACGAAGCTAAGGACGAGAAGACCGAGGCCGAGAACTCCGAGGCCGAAAAGGCAGAGGTCGAGAAGACAGAGGCCGAGAAGACAGAGGCTGGCGAGGCCGAAAAGTCTCAGCCCAACCTCTCCGACTTCAAGTTCGCCCTCAACCCCGACGCCTTCAGCGGCCAGGTTCCCATCACCGATGAGGAAAAGGCCGAGCTTGAGGCCGATGAGAAAGAGGTCAGGGCGGCAGGAGAGTACCTGCGCGACCGAGTGATTCCGGAGTTTCTGCGCGAGCTCATCGATTCGGACATCAGCTTCCCCATGGATGGCCAGTCCCTGGGCCGCATACTGCACAAACGGGGTATCAACATCAGGTACCTCGGCAAGATCACCTCGCTCGCCACCAACGATCGACTTCGCTGCCTGCGGGAGATTTGCATCCAGGACATGGTTGCTCGTGCGTTCAAGCACGTTGCCGCCAACTACCTTCGGTCTCTCCCTATGCCATTTGCGCCTTCTTGCCTGTCTCATCTCCTGAACTGCCTGTTGGGCCATCGCTTCAACGCGAAGCCCACGGCAGATGTTGATCAGACCTTCCGGGAGCTGTACCCAGAGGCCGACCTCTCGTTCGAGTCCGTCACCCCCGAGACGCTCCGAGCGGAGATTGAGCAGCAGGTCTCGAGACGCTTCCGTTACCAGCTTGGCGCAGAGTGGTACAACGAGGTCCGTCCTGTGCAGCTGCTCCGTGACATCTGCATCAGGGTCGGTGTCCAGGTTGTGGCCAAGGACTACGCTTTCGAGTCTGGTGCTGCTGCCCCTACCCCTGCCGCTGCTCCTGCCAGCACTGCTCAGCCCGAGCAGGTGAATGGCCAGGCGAACAGCGAGACCAAGAGCAAGAAGAAGAAGAAGGCGGCGAGGGAGAGCTCACCCGCGACACCCCCGGTATCCGCGCCTACCACCACCTTCACCCCCGACGATGTGATCAACGTTGTGCCGGTGGTCAAGCATTCATGCCCTCGAAGCTCGCTTGCGGAGGAGGCGCTCGAGGCTGGACGAATCTCCATACTCCAGAACCAGAAGAAGCTCGGACAGGAGCTGTTGCTGGAATCCCTCTCCCTCCACGAGCAGATCTACGGCATCCTCCACCCAGAGGTCGCCAAGGTCTACAACAGCCTCTCTATGCTGTATTACCAGCTGGATGACAAGGAAGTCGCCGTTGAGCTGGCTCGAAAGGCCATCATCGTGTCCGAGCGCACCGGCGGCGTCGACTCGGCCGAGACGCTGCTCAACTATCTGAACCTCAGTCTCTTCCTGCACCAGATCGGCGACAGCAAGTCGGCTCTGGGCTACTCCATCCACGCGCTCAAGCTGTGGAAGATCATCTACGGACCCGGACATCCCGACTCCATCACGACCCTCAACAACGCGGCTGTGATGCTGCAGGGCGTCAAGGCTTACCACGAGTCCCGCCTCTGGTTCGAGGAGTCCCTGCGCGTGTGCGACTCCGTGTTTGGCAGGCAGTCCATCAACTCCGCCACTCTGCTGTTCCAGCTGGCGCAGGCCCTCGCGCTCGACCACGACTCCAAGGCGGCCGTCAACAGGATGCGCGAGTCGTACAACATCTTCCTCGCCGAGCTGGGTCCGGAGGACAAGAACACCAAGGAGGCCGAGAACTGGCTGGAGCAGCTGACGCAGAACGCCGTTTCCATCGCCAAGCACGCCAAAGATGTTCAGGCAAGGCGCCTGCGCTCAGGCATCCGCTTCCCCGTGGCCACAGCCGCGCAGTCCGCGGGCGCGGCACCGCAGCGTGGAGCGGCGTCCCAGATTGACTCCCGCAGCATTGACGAGCTCCTCAAGTTCATTGAGGGCACTGACGCGTCCAAGACGGGATCCAAGAAGCGACCCGGGCGCGGAAACCCCAAGAGGCGAGGAGCCGCCAAATAAACAGCTGTTCCCGATGAGCGAGCAGATGTAACGAGAAAGAATATTCGATGAAAACTCGACTGTGAAATATATATGTTAACGAGACGACCATGGATTTTTCATGAATGGGTTATGGGAAAACGGCCTTTCTCCTCAGGACTTAAAGTGACGGTGGCTGAATCAAGTTTTTCCTCCCCATGAATGTATTATATAGTGTTCAGGAGCATCAAAAAGAAGCGGACAAAAAAGAAGGGCCAAAATGTACATCTACCACCGTATATAGGTTGGCTTCCAGTCAGTTGGAAGCGGACGATGAAAGAATACCTCACTCACTCACGTTGATACATACATACAACTGATGGTCCCCAGGCGGCATTATGTCCTTTGAAGTAATCACACAATGATGTGGTTACAATATCCGACAGGTGGTGTTTCAAAACATCAGACATGCAAAGACCAGACGAACTTCATCCATCAAAAGTTGAAGATCAGACATGCAAAGACAAGACAAAAACTCAATTCATCAGAAGTTGGCCGCCTATGAACCAGGTATCACACGCACCCCCTTGACCCTTACCCTGACCTTGCCAGCCATAACACCAAAAAAGAAAAAAACAGAAAGCAGAAAAGACAAAAAAAAAAAAAGGCCGATGGGAACACAAAAGTGTTTCTTCCCCCCCCTTTTTCGAGTTTTTTTCTTTTGCCCGCCTCGTACGCCGCCGTCCAACGTTCCCATATTGCCCAACCCCTTTAGAAAACAATTCCTCGTAAAAGTACAGTCATAGAGAATACAGAGATAGGAAAAGATGACAGTAAAAAAGACAAAGAAGAAAAGAAATGAGGAAACAAAGAATGACGGAATGAGCAGGCCAGCAGATCACATGCTATACTGGACGGGCCCTCGTTGGAAGATATCTCTCGATTTTGGAAGATGCTTCTCGAGTTTGTTCAGGAGCCGCCTTTCAAGGCTGCGCCGATGGGAACTCCTCGCTCGACCGGAGCGTGGTATGCGCCTATGCTCTGAAAGCCCCTGAGGAGAAAAAGGAAACCGATTAGCATCAAAGTAAGAGACCCGAATAGAAGGGATAAGTATAAGGGGAACATACTTCATCAAGTCAAAGCCCTGCTCCTCCTCGGGCTCATCCGCGGGATCCGCAGACTCACGAAGGCCAGACTTCTGTGGCCGAGACGGACTGCTTGGCGGCGACTTGCCGAGCGCAGGCGGGCTGCTGCTCCGGGGCGGCGCCTCTCTGACAACCCTCGAAGGGCTGACTTCATAAGGCCCCAGCGGCTTCAGCGGCGTGCTGCCAATGTCGGCATACTTCCAGAAGGGCGCCGGCGAGCTGGTCGGCATGTGCTGGCTGGGCCGCTGAGCGGTGCTGGGGGGCGCGAGCTTGGGATGGACTCTGGGCGGCGCCGGCGTGACGAACGACGCGTTGTCGTCTTGCATGTACGACGACGTCAGGGTCGGCGACTGAGGCTGGTATCCGGAAAAGGAGGCGTCGGCGGCCGTGGATTTCCGCGCCCGGGGCAGCGGGCTGCCGTCCGCAGTCGGGCCCGAGCTTCGGTCCACCTTGCGGCCGTATGCGCGGTCCGGCGTCGATTGGAGACCGCGGAGGGCCGACTGAGGGGGCGGCGATACAAGCGGCGATCCTCGCCTCTTTCGCGCAGACGAGGGATCCCTGGCCAGGACGTCTTTGGGGCCGTGGGTGATGTAATTCAAGTGACTCGGCGACGACGGGACGGACGATCCTCTGTGGCCGCCACGCCCGATCTTGTACGCATTCCGCACCATTTCCTCGCGGGCCTCGGGCACGATGTGCCATTTCATTCCCTTTCCAGGTTCGTCGGTAGTGCGGGCGACCTTATCGAAAGACTTGTTGAGGGAGAGATTGTGACGAATGGAGTTCTGAGGTTCACCAGGTCAGCCGTCGTCAATCGAAACAAGCGCGGTGCCCATGTGATGAAAGCTACTCACCTGCCAGCCGGCTGCATGCTGGTGGCGATAATACGAATAAGTGCTCATGATGAAGTTATAGATGCCGTTCAGATTAAGCTTGCCATCGGGCGCGTTGAGGATGGCCTGCGTAATCATCTGGGCATAGCTGTACTGGGGCTTGATGTGCTGGTTCTCATCCAGGCTGAGGTCAACACCACTTGCACCAAGAAGACCTCCAGGAGTGCTGGCCGCGACTGGCGACTTGACGACCGTCGCCGCGCTGTGGTCCTGGGATGATGTCGGCGTGCCCGGTCGCTTCACGCCTGCCTTGGCCGGCGTACCCAGGGCGTACTGACGAGGCTGCGCAGCCTTTGGCGTATCGATGCTGCGTCCGCAGCGCTGCAGAAACATGGGATGGATGTGAAGCGCACTCAGTTCCGAAGGGAGGACAAACATCATCTCGACGTTGCCAATCTCAATGACCTCGCCACTGGTCAGAGGATGCGACGTCTGCGGTTTGACGGGCTGGCCATCGACCTTGGCTCCGTTGCGGCCCTTGATGTGCAGCATCCAGATCTCGTCCTTGGAGTTGAAGGAGATGGTGGCATGCTCGCGCGAAACCATCTTGCTGGGGCCGAGGTCGATGTGCACGGCGGCCTGGCCGGTGTCGCTGCCGCTGCCGGCGGGCGGGCCATGGGAGGGCTCGGGCGAGCGGCCGATGTTGACATTGAGCTTGGTGATGTAGTAGGTCCAGTCCTGCGCGGCCACCTTTGCGTATGCCTTGACGCCGTTGCCGTTGGCCTCGTGGATGGAGTTGGAGTGGTCTCTGCTGGCCTGGACAGGCTGGGAGCGCAGCTGCTGCGTGACCTGGGCCACCAGCAGGTCGTCCTGGGCCCTGGGCGAATGCGACTGCGAATGCGACTGCGACTGCGACGACTCGGGCGCCTGCGAGGGAGCGCCGGGCGGGAGGCCGAGGCTGTCGGGGTGGTCGGGCGAGAGGGCTCTCTTGCGGCGCTTTGCGGGACGGCTGGGCGACGAGCTCTCGAGGTCTGCGGCGACGTCCTCGTCCTTGTCCTTGTCCTTGCGCGGGTCGCGCCGGCCGCGCTGGGCTCTCTTGGCCGATGCCGGCATCGTCGTGGTGGTGGTGACGAACAGGCGAAGAGGTGAAAAGCGATGCTCGCTGCGTCAGGGCAGGCTGTAGATGGATGCTACCTAGTACAGCAGTAGGTGAGGTGACGGCTTTCGATGCTGCGGAGATCGTTCTGAGCCGGCGCCGTGGAGTAAGAAACCAAATATTTTTTTCCGTTGCCTAGTACTACTCTTTTTTTTCTCCTCTCTCTCTGTGAGCGTCCTTGATGCTCCTCGTTTGCGCAACCACGTCCACAGCCAGCGTGTCGGTATACGGAGTTGTCAGAGCGAGGCCAGAGGCAGTTGACTCTTTTCTTTCTTCCCTTTGGCGGCGCATCAGAGGCCACAGACTCGGGGCCTGCGGTCAGTGTCGAGCGCCGCGGGCTGGCATTTAAAGGGCAGAGGCAGTGAACCAGATCCATCCAGCGTTGCCGTAGTTTTCGGATGGCTTGCAAGGCTTGCTCAAACACAATCGCGTTCGCGTCGGCGACCCACCACTTTAGATGTGGAAACCTTATTGTGGAGGGGTACAGGGTTCGTCCAGGGTGGTACAGGGTACGCGCGAGGGTGGTATTGCTCGTTAGTCCTGTCTAGGTGTGTCTGCAACAGCCCCAGCCCTCCAATGCTCCCATGCAGGGCGCCCAGGGCGGGAATGCCCCCTCTGCCGTTACCGCAGATACCAGCCACCCGCTGTACTCGGCCTGCGTCAGGGCACGCAGAATGTACAACCAACGACAAAGCCGAGCGCTTTACATGATGTGATTTCTTTTCAGCCATTTCTGGTCTGGTATTCTTCTGGTATCTTCTGACGAGGGAGGGTGCAATACGCTCATGGTCAAAGAGGCTTTGAGAATGAGTACATACCGGAAATAGTGTTACCCTCTCATGAGCCCTGTGGTATCAATGCTTCCTCGAGAGCAAAGTACTGGGTACCTGCTTACCTTATCGACAAGGCCCTGTGCCTCTCACAGGTGCGCCCTGTAGAACAAAAGGGCAGGATTTCGTCACACTGGCAAACAGCTCCTGTACGTGATGCATGTACCTAGGTACGTCCAGGGAGCTCTGCCTCACGTCGAGACCCTTGCGAGGACTTGCACTGTACTTCATGCCTACTGTGTAATACCAGAGACACGCTCGTACCTAGTTGTAGTCACCTCACGAGTGCCTACCAAGCAAGACACCTCGCAGCCATATTGCTCAGCACATTCTCGCTTCGTGACACCTTGTCCTGCTTGTCTCAAGCAGCCTCCTCGAGCATGTGCCGCAGAACTTACATGCATATCATCCCTGCTGCTTTAGCGCCACATCAAGGTCTGAAGCGGAAAATATATTCTTCCTGCCAGCCTCCATCCGGCTGAGTTAATCCACTCGCGGACTAGCGTCTTCAGCGTGCACGCACCCCGGCCAGCCATCAAGCCGAAGAAGTGGAATTTCGAATCTCAACTCGCCAAGTTAGTTTGTCAATACCATCTTGACCGTCATTTCTCAGCATCAACCGAAGAAAGGAACACAAAACGGACCGACAGCGCGCACGCACAATATCGCTAGTCGAACAGAGGCTGCCCGCAAGCGACCGACAGCTCATCAGTAGCACCGAGCGACGGCGCTCAAACGCCACTCCAACGGCTCTCCTCGCGCTCGAGGATGCCCTTGAGCCCAACGGCTGCGACCGCGACAAACCATGGCTAGCGAGCAGAACTACGGCGTCACGCCGCCCATCTCAGTCACTCTGCCCACGGAGGCGGAGAATCGCGCCAGCGATGCCCTCCTCGAGGAGCTCAGGCGCCAGAAGACGTTCGAGAGCCCGTCAGATACCGAGAAACGGCATGTCAAAACACCCTGCGCTCCCCCCTCTTCCCCTGGGCTTGTCCTCACTAACCGGATGAACTGTACAGAAAGGTCGTTCTCGACTCGCTGCAGGAGATCTGCAATGAATTCGTCCGCAAAGTCGCCAGAGAGAAAGAACCCAAAAACGACATTCTCATAAAGAACGCCAGGGGCAAGGTCTTCACCTACGGCAGCTTTCGCCTGGGCGTCTTCGGCCCGGGCTCGGATATTGACACGCTCATTGTCGCGCCGAAATATGTTACTCGCGAGGACTACTTCAACTACTTTCCCGAGCTGCTCGTCTCAATGGCCCCGCCAGGCGCCATCACCGATCTGACCGTCGTCAAGGACGCCTTTGTGCCCATCATCAAGTTTGAGTACTCCGGCATCAGCATTGACCTAATCTTTTCTAGAATCATACAGAAGCAGATATCCCCCGATTTCAACAGCCTCAAAGACTCCAGCTTGCTGCGTGGTCTAGACGAAGCAGAGCTGCGATCCCTCAACGGCACGAGAGTGACAGACGAAATCCTCGACCTTGTACCCGAGAAGAGCACGTTTAGGCTTGCGCTGCGGGCCATCAAGCTATGGGCACAGCGCCGAGCCGTGTACGCGAACATTATGGGCTTTCCCGGCGGTGTCGCCTGGGCGATGCTGGTGGCTCGTGTCTGCCAACTTTACCCCAAGGCTACCATGTCGGTCATCGTCAACAAGTTCTTCTTGGTTATTGGCCAATGGCGCTGGCCACAGCCCGTGCTGCTGAAGCCCATCGACAACGGACCTCTCCCTGTCCGAGTCTGGAACCCTAAAGTACGTGCGAGGGACTGTTGTCTGTTTCTTGAGCCATTCTTCTTGGTTGCTGACCCGACTGCTATCCGTTAGGTTTACAAAGGCGACTCATTCCATCTCATGCCCGTGATTACCCCGGCGTACCCTTCAATGTGTGCGACGTTCAACATCACCCGATCCTCGATGACCATTATCCAGCGCGAGCTCCGCCGCGGCCTAGAGATTTCCGAACAGATCATGGTGGGCAAGCGGCCGTGGAGCGACCTGTTTGTCAAGCATACCTTCTTCACCTCAGGCTATAGATACTACATCTCGGTGGTGTCTGCGAGCAAGGACAAGGAAGCACACAAAGTATGGTCGGGATACGTCGAGTCCAAGGTCCGAATGCTCGTACAGAAGCTGGAGCAGCATCCATCCATTGCCCTGGCGCACGCCTTCAACAAGGGATACGATCGACGACATTTATGCAAGAACGAACAGGAAATCGGGCTCGTGCAAGAGGGCAGTCTCGAGTTTATGATCAAGGACGGCGACGAGAGCAAGCTGAACGGGGCAGCCGTCAAGACCGAGAAGAGCGAGGCTGAAAGCAAGCCCAACGGGGCAGCCATCAAGGCGGAGCAGGATGAGAACCCTACCAAGCTCAGCGATGTACCCATGAAATCCGAGAATGACGAGGGCGAGAGTAAGCTCAGCGAAGTGCCCATCAAGACAGAGAGCAAGGACGGTTCCACAGAATCCGTTTTCCCAGTCGAGGTCTATACCACTACTCACTATATCGGCCTCGAGCTGGAAGAGGGTATGTTCTCCCTGCATCTCCCGTCCCTCCATCCTATCCAATGTCTCTCCACTTTCCATTCCTGGAGCTACCCATGTTGTGTGATGCTAATCTTGCAGGCGCCAAATCTCTTGACCTATCGTATCAAGTCGATGAGTTCAAGGTACTGTGCACTTCGTGGAAAAAGTATCAGGACGACCTGGAGCACCTCGTGTCTCTGGGTGTCCAACACGTTCGAAAGTAAGTCGTCGCGGCCAAGCTCCTTGCTGTTGACCACCAAAGGATATGCACTGATGTCGGCAATAGCTTCAACCTCCCAGACGACGTCTTTGAACCCGGAGAACAGAAGCCTCAGAAGAAGTCGAGCGCTAAGAGCCTGGCAAACAAGAAACGAGGCGCGCCAGAGGTAGGACTATCGCATCGAATACGTCCCTCGCGCTGTTGGGCTGCGATAACCCAACCCCAGCCCCCTGCCGAGCGCGAGCGTGCTGACTGGTTGACAGGACAATACTCCTCCCGCGAAGAGACAGCAAGCATCCGTTGCAGCCGCCGGCTGAGGACCACAGATGCAGCCCGTGATGTGTGGTTCGAGCCCTGAATTCGTTTCGACATTTGCTTCCCAAGCTGACGCCAAGCAAGTGGACGCCACCATTCACTCGCCCTCCCACATGTCGTAATTCTCGCTGGCCATTTGACCGGCAGCTTAGCCATACGATCTCACCGGCCTGATGGCTTTCCATCTTTCTTGAGATTCCCATTGCTTCCCCCTTGGTCTTTCTTTGCATTGTTCAATTTTTCTTCTACCTTGTCCTTTTCTTGTCTCTTCACGTATATCGCCATCTTCGGACACAGACATTCGAGGTACATAAAACGAATGGCGCCTAATCTGATATTAGCAGGACGATGAGAGCTGTGTCTCGCGACAGTACCGCCTCACACCGCATACTCTTTACGAATCCGTAGCGATATTCTCTCGGTCGTATGAACATTGACACAGAAGTCCTCTGGGATGATTTTCGTGTATCCAGTTGCGTTTTTCTAGTCATGACTTGCATCTAAATCCATCTGGAGGGTTACATTTAGATAGAGTTGGCTTGCCGCAAATGCAAATACAATTCTTCTTCAAGACATTGAATCTTGGCTTCCAAGAATTCGTGAAGACGTGTGAGACAGAAATGGGTGGATGATTGTCTCTCCATAGGTCATGGACAAACAGAGTACCTCTGTGGTATTCATACGCCTCAGCGCCAGCTACTCCCGTCATGCCGCACTCCTATCCTTTTCTCCTCTCCAGTCGTTGAGCCTTGACATGTGGCCAAGTGTCGTTGAAGGCCTCAATTCTCAGCAATTCAGATAGGATCTGGTTCACTTCCCCATCACAGATCATCGTCCCCCGAATCGCTCCCACTCGACCACTCGTCCTCATACGCAGCCCCCAGCTCAGCCAGCCCATTAACCAAATTCTCCCGCTCCTCCAACGAGATGGTCGGCGCGACCTGGGTGCGCAAGTTCCTCATCTTGTGCACGATGGAGCCGTCCGAGGCCAGGGACGTGTGCACGGGGATACTCTCCCGGCCCTGGAGGTCGTAGTTGTATATTGAGGGGAAGCTGTCGAGGAGGGGATATAACAGGGATGTGTGGTGGCTTTTTTGCCCGGTTGTGTTAGCTTGTTTGAAGAGGCATTATACTCGGCTTTTGTTGTTGTGTGTGTATATAGGAGTGAGAATAGGGGTAAACGGGGAAGAGAAGGGACTTACTTTCGAACGATTGAGCTTCCAATAACAGGCCGCTGGTCCATCATCGTCACATCTCCAGACTCATCTCCAGAGCCCTCCGGCCTGCGAACAGACGACAGCCGGCCAAACGCCCGCTCGCTGCCGCCGCCCCCCAGCCTCCCGCCATCCTTCAAGCTCGCAATCTGCGAAAGATCCATCTCCGGCCGCTCCCCGGCGTCCACGGCCCGCGGCCCAACGCCCATCCTCATGTTCGCAAGAGTCTGCCGCCCAGAAACGTTCAAGCACTCCGCCATGTCAGACAATCCCAGCGGCCGCGACGACCCGCCATCGAGCCGCAGCCTCGACTGCAGCGAAGCGCTCTCCGCCGCCGTGGCCAACAGCGCGGAAACATGCCACGGCGAACCGCCGTCCACGGCCACGCCCGCCGGGATCCGCGCATCAGGCACCCCCAGCGGCACCACCATGGACGCCTGCGCGCACGCGGCATTAAGGCTCAGCGCCGTATTCGCCAGCCTCATCCTCCTCTTCTCCCTGGCAACGCCCGCGACGGGGCTCTGCACGCCCCAGACCCAAATACACGTCTTGGGATGCTCGTCGCGCAGCCTCTCGACGTACGACGCCGCGAAGCCGCCCCAGGCGTCATCCAGCGAGGCGAACACCTGCACGCCCTGCATCTGGTCGCACTCCTCCACAAAGGGGCGCCAGTCGCGGTCGACCATCTCGTCCTCCTTGTCCAGCGACTCGAAGAGCTCCGCGCCCGTCTCGAAGCGCTCAAAGGGCATGATGCTCGAGCCGAGCTCGAAGTCGTACAGCTGCACGAGGGACTTTGGGTGGTAGTAGACGCGCGAGTAGTCGGACCAGTAGCGCACGTCGGACGGCTGGAGGGCGCGGCTGGGCTTGAGGCCTGCGTCGAGGGCTTGCTGGTAGGTGCTTTGCGATAGGGGGGGCTGTCTCTGCACTGCGGGTTTGCCTGGCCTGTTTTTCTCATTCAATATAAGCCGGAAGAACAAGGAGACGATGATCATGAAGAGTCACTGAACGCTCTTATACAGAGGATCATCACAGAAGCAAGACAAGCTCTCTGTCATGAGATACATCGTCACACAGGCCAAAAAAGGAGGTCTGGAACTCACTCACCACAGAGAAGCCAAAGAAGCATCCTGCCCCGACGCAGCATCATACATGGGATTGACCTTCTTCAGCGGCCCAAAGCCGCCCTTCAAGTCGTACACGACGGCCCGCGGCAGAAACGTCTCCGAGCCATCCTCGCCCAGGCCCGGCCGCCAGTGGATGTTGTGGTCGACGAGCGAGGCCTCGTCCTCGGCGTATGTGAAATAGGACTCTTGGGCGTTCCAGAAGTGCGTGGCGACGTAGTTGCTGAGATTGCCCAGCTGGAGGGTGACAATCTCGCGCATGGCTGTGAGGTTTCTTGAGCTGAGGTTGTTCTCAGAGAAGGACTAATCTATCATCAGTATGATTATTTGAAAAAAAAGGTTTGAAAAAGGATGCCGAACTGGACTTTCACTTGAGTTTTTACAGGGTATAACACATGATGGTTGGATTTTGTGAGGGCATCAGATTTGGTGGTGAGTATTAGTCAGCAGTCGACGTTGAGCGGATCACGAACCAGCTTGGAAATGTCTGGAAGAGGAACGTTCTGCAAGGCGTTTGACAGGGTGCTATGCTTCAAATTCAATAGACATCCTAATGGAAACTTCAAAGGATAGTTAGACAAGAGTACTTGGAACATGAAGAGTAAATTACAATATATCTAGACACATATACCGTCCACCACATGGCATCTCATGACATCTCATGCAAATTAACAACAACCGTCGAGGCATCTTTTACAGCTCACATCATACTGCCTGCAACAAGTGAGCAACAAATGTCCCTTTGGAAAAGAAAAAACATAGCAAGGGCCTGGGCACACAGGCTTGGACGTGAACATGCCAAAGGAAAAAAGATCAAAAGAGGTAACGAAGGAAAAGCCCCGATAGCAACATCAGATGCCATGCATGAAACAAGCACCTCGTCACCTTGCAACCAGCCCGTCTGGTCGAACAAGCCATGATGTGAAATACCCAATGACGCCGATGCTGCTGACAAGCTCGAGCGTCAGCCTGCTGTTGCACCTGATTTGACCAGCCAGCCCCAGAAGCCCCAGCGGGTCCTGGTGATGAGACACGACTTCCTCACGCTTCGACTTCTTGCTCTTCTGGCGTCTCGACTTTTGGTTCACCCTGGCCAGTGGCATGTTCATCGTTATGCTGGGTCCAAAGAGCTGCATCGGCGTCTCGCCAAGGCGTTCGGCCTCGAGGCTCAACCGCAAGCTCTCAGCCCAACTCGCCACTTCCAGGGGGCGGTGGTACTGCTCGGGGAGGAACGGGCGACCCCAGGAAGGGGTGGAAAATGAGTACATCTCCATCGGCTGGCGGCAGATGAGAGCCGATTGCGACGAGGAGCTGATGGCTTTTTGTCGCCGCCACCGCACGCATTTGAGGGACGCCGAGTGCCGGAGCCTTGCGCTCCCATCGGGTGACACGAGCTGCTCCACTAGCTTCTTGAGATCCGTCGAGACAAGCGGGCGTACATATTCCGAATTCATCAGCACGCTGGCATCCATCACATCGTGGTCAGAGTCGGAGATGCTCGAGACGGCATAGACATCAGAAGCTTCGGCGGGTAGTCCAGGGGCACTAAACGAGAAGTAGGCAACGTCCTTGTCACGCAGGCGGTCACCGATGTTTTGCTTCGAGGCCATGGCTTCGCGGCTGTCAATCTCATCGGCGCGAGCTAACAGGGGGATCACGTTAGTTGTCTTTTGCAGCACTCTGATTGTCTCGATATCTGCAGGTTCGGGTCCTATAAGCGAAGTGTTAGAGATAACAGAACTCGTGAGTATCGAGCAAGCAGCGGCTGTACCTGTATGGGGCAGCAGATAGAGGACTGCATCAACGATGGGCTCTGTCCCGTTGCTCAGAAGATTCCACAGGTCGCCGTCACTGACTGGCCGGTGCAGGAGTGGGAAGAGCTGCGACTCGATGTACCGCACGGCCGGATGCACGCCGTCGGACTCTCGCTGCGGGGGACAGTCCACGAAACAGAGGTTGCGGTCGAGCATCTCGTCCATTGCTGCCGAGCTTCTTCGCCTCGGGGCAACAGAAGGGTCCAGCTCTGCTCTCCACCACGGGTAGGGGCGAGTGCTGGCGTACACTTCCGACACTTGGCCCTTGTTCTGATTGGTAATGGGATCAACATGGACAATATGCTCGCTGCTTTGCGCTATGGCTGTGATGAGAGTTGATTTCCCGATGCCTTTTGTTGCACATCTGGTCAGCACAGCCTCTCGCCTATCAACCCATCGCCACAACATAAAACATACCCTCTGCGCCAGTCACTAGGACCTTGAGCTTCCCCAGCGACTTTCCCGTCTCCGAAAAGGGCCGGCGCCGCGGTACCGTCAGGCTGGGCATGATGAGCTGTGGCGTGTGGCTCTCTGCGGCGCCATCCGGGGAGTTTTGGAAGAGCCCGATGCCGCCCTGGTGAGGGCCGATGAGGCTCAGCGACGAGCTGATGCGGCTGGCGGACATGGAGGCGACGGGCGAGCTCATGGGCGAGTCGGTCGAGCTGATGACCGACTCGGGCCCGGACGTTCCCAGGTTGACGGGGGTCATGGGCCGGGAGAGGTCGTGAGGCGTTTCGCCGCCAGGCTGGGACGAGAGAGACGGTGAGGGCCACGAGATGGACGTGGCGGACGACATGGTCGAGCGGTGGCTGGTCCTGCCGCCCCGGAGGCTCGACTCGTGCTCGTTCTTGTAGGGAAACCGCTGCGTCTGGAAGCTCATGTTCAAGTCGCCCAGGTCGCTGATGGACTCCTCGGTGCCGACAAAGTACGTCATTGCTGGCATCGTCGCATTCGGCGTCAAGCTGTCGGGCCGCCCGTGATGGGCTGAGGCGCCGCCGCCGTTTGGGACCGGTCGCATGCTGTGCGCGAGTGTCTGGTTGGGTGAAAATCGGGGGAAAATCGTAAAACGAGGACGTTCTCTGTGGGTGAAAGGTGAAGGAGAGCGACGATGAGCTGACGTGTGATTCGGGGTTGATCTGTATCGTTGGGGATGGCCTTCGGGCGGTTCTTAACGCGACAGAGCAGCGCTGGTAGGAGGTATGGAGTACCGTCTTACCGAGTACTGGGCATGTATAAGTGGCGGGCGGCGTGGTGGAGAGACGCGACCGCGGAGAGCGGGGAACGACTTCCCGGTACCTCTCGCATCGTACTCCATACCCGGCCGTTAGTCCAGAATGGCGCCTTTGGCAGCGGATGTAAGTCGTTGAACGTTATAGCTCCGGTAGTAGTGCTGAGAATGCTACAGTTTGATGCTACAAGAGGGACGGATAGAGCTTTGATATTCCCTCATGTCTCCAGTTTATTAATGAGGCCCGGGTTATCTCTTCTTTCTCATGGCTTCAAGAAGAAATGATCAGACCGCTTTCTACATACTGTACAATAGGACAAAGTTCTTACACGTCTTTTGTCCGGCAGACAGACCAAAGAGCATCCCTGGAATGCAGCGCGACAGCTACAGCAAGATAGTATGGCTTATCGGTTATCTAATCTAAGCGCATAGTAGTCACTGTTCGGGCGGGCCCATTATAGCGGGACAGCCTGATCCTCTCTCGAGAGAGACCTGAGTAGTATTCCCTTGCGGTGCTACCAGCTGCCAACCTTTTAGGAGCGACATCACACCAGTATCGACTCACCTTCAGGCAAGCAGACGAGCTGTTTGTTTCCTTCTTCATTCATTTGTCAGGAGCAGAGACAGGACACAGGACCCGCCGAGATGGACGGCAAAAGGCACCCTAGTTCGTTCCAGCAGCTGGAGAAGCTCGGAGAGGGCACATACGCAACAGTGAGTCGAGCCACGGCATCTCCCCGCGGCCCCCGAAGTGCTCGTCGACTAACCGCCGGTCCGCGTGCTTTGTTCTAGGTGTTCAAAGGCAGGAATCGCCAGACCGGAGAGCTCGTCGCTCTCAAGGAGATTCACCTAGACTCCGAAGAGGGCACGCCGTCGACGGCCATTCGCGAAATCTCACTTATGAAGGAGCTCAAGCACGAGAACATTGTCGGACTTCACGATGTTATTCACACCGAGAACAAGCTGATGCTCGTGTTCGAATACATGGACGGCGACCTGAAGCGATACATGGACACGCATGGCGAACGTGGCGCGCTTAAGCCGGCGACGATCAAGTCCTTCATGTACCAGCTGCTCAAGGGCATCGACTTCTGCCACCAGAACAGGGTGCTGCACCGAGACCTCAAACCCCAGAACCTGCTTATCAACAGTAAAGGGTGCCTGAAGCTCGGCGACTTCGGCCTCGCCCGCGCCTTTGGCATCCCCGTCAACACCTTCTCCAACGAGGTCGTCACCCTGTGGTATCGCGCGCCGGACGTCTTGCTCGGTAGCAGGACGTACAACACGAGCATCGACATCTGGTCGGCTGGCTGCATCATGGCCGAGATGTACACGGGTAGGCCCTTGTTTCCCGGCACGACAAACGAAGACCAGATTGTCAGGATATTCCGCATCATGGGCACCCCCACCGAGCGCACATGGCCGGGCATCACGCAGCTGCCAGAGTACAAGCCGACGTTCCAGATGTACGCGACGCAAGATTTGCGCAATATCCTACACGCAATCGATCCTACCGGCATCGACCTGCTTCAACGGATGCTTCAGCTCCGGCCAGAGCTCCGCATCAGTGCACATGACGCCCTGCAGCACCCGTGGTTCAACGACATCGTCCTACAGCAACAGCAGCAGCAGCAGCAGCAGCAGCAAGCAGCTCTGCAAGCTCAGGCGCGGAGCTTCCAGCAGGCGGTCCCGTCACAGCCCTTTGACAACAACTACTAGCAGCAGCAATGGTGATCTGGGGCGTGTCCGGCGTCCAGAATCCTAAAGGGCGGGCTGCAATCACCTGCTCAAATCGGCGACTGCTCGGGTTTCGAAACAAAGACAAAGAAGAAGAGGGTCGACTCGCTGCAATCCTTGGCTGGCGATCATAGTCAACAGAAATCAGCGGCACACATTCACATGTCCTGCATTTGCCCTGAAGTGTGATTTATCAGGGATCCGACTGAAGTGCGATTCTGCAGCGACTCTGGGCTTTTGGCGGTGGTTGGATGATAATGCCGATACGCAAAGCTCATCGGCCGTGAATCAAGGGGGGAAGGCAAGACGAGATATCCATCATTTCATTAAGCAGCAAAGCATGACAAAACAGAACCTACAAAAATTGTTTGGACTTTTCATTCCATCACTTACGCGAGCGGCCCTTTTATCATTGACTCTGTAGCGATTGGATTCAATGTCTATGGGATTCAGTGTCTATTGACGAGACTACCATCTACGGGGCTCTTGAATTTACGCTTGTTGGGCTCCTTGGACCACGTCTCGGCAAGGGCGGCTGTTTCATCTTCCTCGGGGGCAAACCCCATGCTCAACCTGAGCTTCTGAATCTCGTCGCGAACCGCCTTGGCCACATCGACCCTGAGCTGCATTGCCTCGGGATCGTTCTTCAGCAGATCGGGGTCCCCGCTCTTCTCAACCAGCCGCTTCCAAGCACTGCGGTACTGACCAAACAGGCTATCGGCGTCGGTTGGTTTCCCGATCATGATGCGTATCCGCTGGCCGATGCGTGGCAAGAATCGTGGAAAGCCCCTGTCCTCGGGCATGATGTTTTGCGTGCCGTGGATGAACATGGGGACAAACTCGGGCGCCGGGTCGCTTTCGAGAATCAGGCGGGAGACTCCCCATTTGAAGTATCGCAGGGTGTTCTCGGGGTTCTGGTGGCAACAGGCTTCGGGGAATATATGGACCCAAGCGTAGTGATTCGCCGCGAACGCGGACGGCGAGACGAAGGAGTCGGAGCCGGTGGTGGTAAAGGTCATGTCGGACGGCTTGATGACGGACGAGGGGGCGGAGAGAAGCTTGATCGCCTGGGCAATGGTGGGCTGGTACAAGCCGCCGTGTGGCGAGTGCCATAGTCGGTGCGTCGGCAGCACCTGGCCGTAGCTGAAGAAGGTGGAAAAGAAGCGGTTCTTGAAGCAGATGTCGTGGGCGCCGAGCCCCCAGCGCAGGTTCTCGGGATCGACGGCGTAACGCAGCGGCAGAATTCCCCATATCAAGGGATCGTCGAGCCTGGCCAGTTAGCAGAGAGTCGAGCAGATGGATCGAGTTGACGGGCGCTCGCTATCGAGGTTGGTTGGCATACACGGAGACGTGGTTGCACACAGTCAGCAGGCCGCGCTCTCGCTTCCCGCTCTTGCGGCGGTCGAGCACGCCCAGCAGGTTGTCTAGGCCGGTGACCTCGACCTTGTTGAGGCCGTAGAGAAAGGCGCGGGATGCGGCGCCGACGGAGCCCATGACGGCCACCGAGGCCAGCCTCCAGGGCGCGCCGGGGCGCGATGCGGGAGTTGGGGGGTTCGACATGACAGCCGCGGCTATTCTCTGCGTGCTTCAGCTGCTGCTGCTGCTGCTGCTGCTTTCTCTTCGGCTGGGAGAGGAGGGCCGGCTCCGAGGTCCAGGCCAGACACTGACGGAGGAGGCCATGGTGGTGAGAAGGAGACGTGTATTCCGAGTAGGTCAGGTATGGAGCAGCAGATGGAGCCTCTAAACTTTTTTTTTTTCTTTCTTGACCTGTTCCTTCCTTATTTTCCCGCCTTGGCGACCCAACAAGCGCGGAATATCTGCGCACTAGCAGAACCTCCATCTCCATCTACAGGCACTGACGTGTGGTGGGGGGATTGAACCGTGAATACAGTGACTACATCCACTAACGGCCCCTGATGCAATGGGTGGCAGCCCGCTAGACACGCCCTATCCCGGCCCGCTGCGAGCGCTGGAACGGCCAATGCCCTGCCCAGGCGAACTCGCAGAGTGGATGGAAGTGATTGGGCAGGACAGGGGTTTGTCTGCTTCTTTCGGTACTAGCCACGCACAAGAGGCTAGCCCCAGACGGGCAGCATTTACGTCGCAGCTTTTTACATGTGCTTCTAGGTTCATGTTCCTAGCAGTACCTTACCCATGTAGAATTCCATATTCTTTTGCAGCTTGCTCAATTGCTTCATTCTTGGTTTACTAGACACCCAACATCTGCTTGTCAAGTTCAAGACGGGACATCTATAACCACACAATGTCTCATAGTATGTGAATTCCCCTGCTTCATCAACTCTCCAGCCCAACAACCCAAAACCTAACCACCGCGCACCAGGCAAGCGAAACACGACCCGTCCCGTCTTCACCTCGTACGAGCGCGAGCAGGCCAAGTCCAACTGGAGCTCCAAGTCCGCCCAGCTCAGCCGCGACTCCTTCCTGCCGTTCGGCTTCTGCAGCCTGTGCCTCGAGGACGCGCGCGAGCCCGTCGCCTGCCCGCGCGGCGACGTCTTCTGCCGCGAGTGCGCGCTGGAGAACCTCGTGGCGCAGAAGAAGGAGCTCAAGCGGGCCGAGAGGGCGCGCCAGAACGCCGAGCGGGAGGCGGCGAGGATACGGGCCATTGAGGACGAGGAGGAGCGCGCGCGGGCGGTGCGCGACTTTGAGTTGACGCAGGCTGGGCTGCTGACGAATGGCGCTGCTACTACGACAAATAACAATGCCAGTCACAGCAGCGTTAAGATGATCAAGGCGGCGAGTCCGAATGCTGCGGCGGGGGAGAGCGCGAAGAAGGAAGATGCCCTCGTCGTCCACGCGGGGTCCAAGAGGAAGTTCTCACTCGATGCGGATGAGCTGGATCGGATAGCGGAAAATGACAAGGCAAAGGCCAGAAAAGCCATCGAGGACGAAAAGGTGAGATGGAAACACACCCGCCGACTTCCCCATGTCCACCAGCATACGAACATTGCTAATACTATGTCGTTCTCATGACCACAGGCTGCCAAACCAACACTGCCCTCATTCTGGACACCCTCGCTCACCCCCGACGTGCAAAACAGCGGCCTGGCCCCCGTCGCAAAGAAGACAAAGACGGCGCCCACGTGTCCCGCCTCCGCGGAGCATGACCCTCACCCCTTTTCTCTCCAGAAGCTCTTGACCATCGCCTTTAACGAGACCACAGACTCGTCCACGAAGCAGTCCGTCCGGACGTGCCCCTCGTGCCTCAAGACGCTCAACAACGCCTCGAGCCCCGTCATGGCGGAGAAGTGCGGCCACGTCCTGTGCTTCAGCTGCGTCAAGCAGTTTCTGCTTCCCTCGGAAAAGGCGCAGCCCAAGGCCGACCGGGAAGAAGAAGACGCTGCGTCGCATATTGCGTGCTTTGTGTGCAGCGCGCCTGTTGCCGTCGTCAGCAGGCCCGTCAAGGTCGCGAGCCCAAAGGATCCTCTGCCGACGGGGCTGATTCGGTTGAAGTCGGAGGGGACGGGCTTTTCTGCTCGCGGTTCGCGGACCGTGGAGAAGTCGAGCGTTGCTTTTCAATGCTGAGCGTGTTTGCAATCACACCTTACCCTACCTGCCGTGCTGTTCAGAGGTCCTCTTTGTTAAAGAGCGCGTCTCATGAGGTTATCATGTCGTGGTACGCTGGGAAGAGTTTCCTAACCTCTTAATACGGAGCCAGGCGCTGTTCGGCCAGCAACGTGTCTAGATCCCGCATTCAAGAAGGAAGACTCTCGTTTACATGCCCTCCACGACCGAACGCGGCTCGAGGAGTCCAACGGGCATTTCAACCGAGCAGCGGATCCCAGTTTGAAGTGACTGGACAGCTCACCGAGCCGCATTGCCCCTGATCGCTTCGACTATATACCACAGGGGAGATTTGCATGCTTTCTCTTAGTTCCCTCCATCTCAGCGAGAGCATTCCGAGGATCTTTTCCCAGAGATATTGGTCTCCCAGAAATATGATTTGTAGGAGATGGAAAAGAAGAGGGCAATACGAGCAAGATGGCGCATGCTCGTCATGTTGTTGCTCAGCATTCGATGCTTCTACAGTGAGCTCTCACTGAGGCGTAAGAGTGAGCGGAAACTGCGTCAATGATCTTGATTGACAACAATCGAACAGGGCTGCCAAGCTCTGCAGTATCATTGGCTAGAATAAGAGATTGAGATCTAATTGATTAAATGCATTGGATCGCTCTTAGAAATAGCGGACAATAGATACCACAATGGCTGATCATGGCCATTCACGATAATAGCTTCAATTACAATGCTCTCTCTCTGAATGAAGATCAATACCCAAGTGTATTCAATGTCATCTCTATTCCTCTGAGCTCCATCTGAACCCTTCTCTTGTGATACCATAAGGTATATGTATGTATGCTCGCCCAGATAAACGATCTATGCAAAGCAAGATATGTGCAATAGAACGTAAAAAAGCTCAACAAAAGGTGAGCAACGAATACTCCAACACCCACCAGTACCAAACGCCGACGCCCTGTGAAGAGAGCGCAGATAAAGCTGTCAAAAGGGCACAACCCTTGTCATTTCTCTCGTGATAACCCGTTTCCTGACCCGTCCCTTTGCGTAAAGTGGTATATATCCAAAGCAAGAAACAAATAAAACTTGAAAACCAAAAGCCGAAAGAATAAGAAAAAGGGGGAGAAGCAAAAGCCGCCTCACGCCCCTCATCCATGCCGCCCAGTGTTGTAATGGCAGAATTCGAGGGTGAACAAGTAGAGAGGAGCAAAAAGAGTGTAAAAACCTCTTATCTCAAAGAAAAGGAAAAGCATCAAGTCTACGCCCGACTCGCCACCGAGGCCTGCCTCTGTGGCGGCGCAGGCATGCCGAAACTCGCCTGCCGCGCCGACCCCGGCATAGACATAGACTCCACGTCAGGCTCACCAGGAGCGTCTTCATTATCCAGCAACCCCGGGTGCCCCGGCGGCAGTCTCTGGGCGCCGAAGCCCGTGACCTTGAAGATGTTAGTACGGCCGCCGTTAGTGGCCATCTGCAGCTGTTCGTGGAGTCTCGCCAGTTGGTACTGCCGCTTGATGGGGTTGAACACGGGCTGTGGTATCAGGGGTTGAGGATTCCAGTTGGCCAGGGCATTCATGACGGCGCCCGTCTCCTCATCGGAATCTACTGGGCCGTTGTTGGCGTCGTCGTCGTCTTCCAGGGGTGCGTTTGCATCCAATGCGGCCTCTGTGATAAATGATTAGCCTTGTATTTTTCGGAACGAGGCAAAAATAGGCGGTGACATACTCTGCTGTTTGGCCTGGTTCTTTTTCTGATATGCAGCCAGAAGCATATCGTAGGGTAAAGATCTGCCCGAGACGGCGCGCTTGGCTCCCATTGAATGGCTCTTGCATGTCAAGGAACGTGCGCACGGCTGTCCATTGGGTAGCAACACGCCACACTGCCGCTCTACATCAACAGGTCCTATAGTGGCAAGAAAAGGCGTCAGTAAACATCGAGAAAAAGGGGGGCAAGTGTAAGCAGGCATCTTCCCGCAGTACGCACCTTTTGGCTTGGGCAGCTTGGCTTTCGGCTCGTCCTTCTTCTTCTTCGCCTTGGGTCCCTTGTCAATGTCGACATCTGCCTTGCGCTTCTTGCTCGCCTTGTCGTCCGGCTTCTTGCTGGCGGCCTTCTTGCCGGCCTTTTTCTCCTCCTCAACCTCGCTTTCTTCGTCCTTGCCGTCGCCGTTGTCGTCGTCGTTCTTCTTGGCCTCTTCCTCCCTGGCCGCCTCCTTGGCTCGCTCCCTCGCCTCGCGGGCCTCCTTCTTCCGCTGCGCCTTCTCCTTCTTGACCTTGAGGCACTGCGCAACGTGCGCCTTGGCGGCCGTCTTCAGGATGCTCTTCTTGCAATGCTTGCACTGCTGGAGCTCGGGGTTGTCCTCCAGGGGTCGGCCGGTTGCAAACGTCTCGCGGGACAGGTCGTCTAGCTGGTTGACTACGGGGCCCGGGGACACGGGTACTGAGGGGGTTGCGCTGCTAGACTTTTTTTTCTCTTCTTGCGAAGCATCAGCGTCGAGCCCATTATTCGACATGCGAAGATGAGGAAAGGATCATGGTAAACGTACCGTCGACCACGCTGCCATCCATCCAATTGCCCGGCTTGTTGTGCTTTGGAACCGACTTCTTCAGCTTGATGGTTGCAGTCTTCGAGTCCTTTTTGGAGGCTACTTTGATGGTTTGGTCCGCGCCTTGGGGAACAAGTCAGCACGAGCTTTCCTGCTGTCGCATTCAAGTCAAAGGTCACAGCCAGGATGCCAACCTTTGCGCGATTCCGGGTCTGGCGCCATGGCTGTCGCAGCGCCCCCGAGACGGTATCAACTAATGGTAATGGAGTCGCGCAATATGTACCAGTTTTGGGGAACAATTGGTACGAGGATGGCGATGCGCGATGGAGTCAAAAGTTGGTGGTTGATGGTGGGTATAAGTTGGAGGTTGAACAGTGACGCCTGTACCTGGTCGCGAGGCTGATGTCCAAGCAACCCAACTTCACGTGTCTTGGTGCAATGAGTAAGGCGACGGGGGCGGCAACAATAATGTTCCGGGAGCTTCAGCGCCCACTGACTGCTGTGAGGTTTAGTTCTTGACAGCCACATGAGTCCACTATTGATCTTAGTAATTGTTTGAGTGAGCCTCTTATTAATAAGTTCAATTAGAGCCCGCTTGAATCTATTGTACTCTGGTTACAATGAGTTTAACATCATTTAGCAAGGGGCCTCTGCAAATGAAGGTGAAGAAAAGGTGAAGATGATCTGGATGTACCTACATATGTATGATCCACGGCGCATCTGCCGTCACTTTACGAGACTACTTTAGCTGGAAGGTACCTGCAGTTCTACACTAAGGTACTAGGTAGACCCTGGCCGCAGATATGGAGCCTCCCCATGGGGTCTCACTTGACCTTGAGCATTGATTCACATTCCGCTTCTTTGCGCAAGCAAGTCAAGGTCTATGTAGAGATTGTATACGCAACGCACCTCCATAAGACGTTGATTTGACGAATATCCAACGATATATCGATAATTTCATGAAAGGGGGACGACGAGATGATTAATTTGCCCTCAGAACCAAAGGCCTAGTGTCATCGTCAACTCATCGTCGGGACGTGCATTTCACGCCATGCCTTGTAGATCCAATCTCTCATCGCCATGTGGCCAAGACTCCGCTGCAACCGCGCGTTAGCATATATAATTATTAGCCCGTCCATCACACATGAGTTTTGGTGCGAGGGCTCTTAAGGGCGGCAAATGATGCCAAGTCAACTCACCGGGTGAAAAGTCTTGCCATAGTATGTAGGCACATACCACATGGAATTCTCCGCCACAACCTGCCCGTCCGCCGTCCGCAGCATCGGGTCGTTCTCAGAGGCCATGGCCATCATGCACAAGGCCAGCTCCCCCCAGTCCCCGGACTTCTGCGCCGGCTCCAGGCAGGTTTCCGGGTCGACCAGTGGAGAGCCCGAGGGCAGCAGGGCGTCTTGTGCCCCGAGCACCGACTTCTCCGCCTCCGGACCGTTGTCCAGGCCGCCGACAAGGAAGAACCAGGTCTCGTTCCTCGCGTAATCAGGTTCTATCACGCCTGGCTCACAGAAGCGATGCCCCTCAAAGGCCTCGTCGTAGTCGACAAAGAGGACTCTCGGCTCGGCAAAGGCGGCATTGATGGCGTCCACCGAGCGCCGGATCTTGTTGTTGACGTCGACAACCATGTCGTTCATGCGCTGGCGGAGCTTGCGCTCCAGCTTGGGGCCGTGCCACCAGATGCCAAACGAGGAGTCGTCGCACTCATCCGTGTCGGCGTTGAAGAAGCGCGCATAGCCAGTCACGGTGATGGTGAACCAGGGCCTCTTCTCCCAGCGGACGCGATCCAGAATCTCCATGATGACAAGTCGAAGCCTGATCTCAAACTCCGAGCCGGCCATCTGCTCATCGGCATTGCGGAGAGCAGTCTCACAGGTGCCAGAGTAGAAGCTGTAAAAACGGAAGATGCAGCTGTTCATGATGTCAAAGAAGCCCAAGTCGTTGCCGCCAATGGAGAGAAGGGAAAAGTCGGCCGTCAAGGTTGTGTTGAAGCCATCAATCTGGCTGTGCTCGGCACCGGCAAGCATGTCACCGGCAGTAGAGCCCGTGCAGGACAGAAACTGAAAGGTAGGGTCATCGCCCCCGTCCCGACTGCGGTTGAGGTCGCGTTGCACCAGCACCGGGTAGGCGTTGGCCCCGCGGCGACAGTCATCCTCGGTGCCGTTGAAAAGGCCTGTGCCTATGCCAGCCGAGTATGAGTCGCCGAGGGCGATGAAGCCGGACGGACGGCTGCCTGGCCGGCCGGGGAAGGGCGGCGCGTACGGAGCTTGAGGTCGAGAGGCTACGGATGGTTCTGTAATGCATTTGCTCGGTTACCAAGAGGAGATATACACAAGAGAGAATCGCTGTGTTACCTAGAGGACGCCGTCCCAATACCAGCTGTTCATTCCCCCCGGGATGCTCGTATGGTTGCCATCCGCGGCCCTGCGCAACCAGGCAAAGGCCGCAGATGGGAGCCAGCGCCAACAGCAGCAACCAGGTGGCGGCGTCTGGATGCCGCGTCATGACGGAGATAAAGAAGACTGATGAAGCAGTATTTCAAGACACAGGCAGCGACAAGACCAGAGGCCGGGCATTTGGCGGCGAGTCGATATTGGGACGATGGAAATGCCCCGGCGTTGGGGGCCGGGGTGCTCAACTTGTTGAGTCAAGGCTTGCGATGAATCTGGCTGAAATCCCAGGATCTGGTGCCAACACGATCCAACATATCACATGGAGACATGAATTCATGTGTCCTACACGTCAAGCGAAGTGAGAAGGCGTATGTGTAGATGCAAGCAATGCTGCCATGCGTGTTAGTGCATTATTACACGCCTAGGAAGCATCAGCCCTGCCTGGACGCAGCGAACAAGACGGTCGACCATCGCCTCTTTTTGTTGGGCTCGCACCAGCCCATAGGCTGCCGTTGTTGCATGTGCCGCGTTGGCGACCTCTTACTTGCTGCAGCGGTGCCGCTCCTGGAGCTTGTCATGCTAGCAATCCTCTAATACTCGATGGCCGGGTTTCTGAGCAGCAAATGGTCAAAAGCTGGCTAAGCCGATTGGCGGCGTCCACGAGATAAGGGGATTCGAGGGTTCACGGGGACAGACTGTTACCGTGAACGGTCTAGTTGACAGTAATGGTTGTCTGTCTGCAATCTTTGACAATGCGTGATGGAGGACAGGAAGCCCTGAGCGATAGCACATGCTAATATATCGCGAAAACAGGTAGATATCAGTAACATCTGGGAGAGTTAAGTCAATCCATCAATCAATAACTCCATCCAGACACATCCACAGCTTGGGACCCTGCAGCTCCATCCAGTGCTGTGGCTTCGGCCCGCCATTGTCGTGCTTGGCGTCTCCATCAAAGAAACATGTGTTCTAGTCCACATCGCAATTCGACAAAGGCCTGGGGCAACATTCGAACCTCCATCTCAGACAACGATCAGTATGAACGAAGGAAAGGCTGGAGGCCGGACAGGGTCAAGCAAGCAGAAAGAAGCCGGAAGCGAGACCAGGGATACGAAATGCAAGTACCCCAATGCACATACTACGTCATTCACGTGCTTCCAGCGACTTCCCACTTTGTTACGCAGCTCCTCGTCTCCACCGGGCGACAATCTCGATTCAAGCAGGAAAGAGCCTTGCGTCATCGCCCAAACGGCACCCTTTTCAGCTCCCAAGCCAACGACGAGCTCCCAGCATGGAGGTCATTCGTCTGGTGCCTCAGAATACCAGCAGCAGCACGGTTTGGGATGGAATAATACCCGGGAGCATCAAGTAACTGTAGATGATGACACACGCATAACGATGACCTGCAGCATTACCATCAGGTACCTTGCCTACAGTAGTACTGAACACCACTTACACAAGACGCTCCTCCTCCCCTCCCCTTTGGCGTCATCGCCGTCATAAAAAGTGTCCGTTTGTCTTCCCCCAGTCCAGCCTCGCCTGCCATGGCCAACCGGCGAGGTGGGAATCCTGCATCTGGTTGGTTGGGTAGCCGACTGATTGTCCTCGCCGGCTTGCAACACACCTTATGCGTCCAACAGGGTCGCATTCTCGGCATCGACGTCAGAGGCGGCTCCATCCCCGACTGCCCAGTTTTATAAAGGCGGTGCGCCCTCTTGACTCTGCTTCAGGTCCTTCTTAGTTTTGCCATGCCAATTCACTTGTTTAACTTGATACCCATCTTTTCAACTGCACACATCTCGCACTTGACTGCAACCTTTCCGCTGATTCCTTGTATCTCTTCCACCTTTGCAAACTCAATTTGATCACCGTAATTCCACACCCACGCACAATGTCTACCATGGAAACCATCAACCAGATCGCATCATCCGCCGCCAAAGCCGTTTGGGGTGATGACCCCAACGCCGAGACTCACAAAGAGCCCATCTCGGGCGCAACTGGTGATGTCTCCAAGGGAGAGCCCTACGATGCTGGCAACCTGGGTATGTGAAGCTCAACTATCTCACACTAGTCATGTATCGATCATCGATCAACTAAACCAGAAACCAGACCCCGAAGACCAACACAAAGTCGAGTCCAGCCTGAACGCCAAAGACGAAGCAGTCGACAAAGACGATACCCCTTCAGACCTCGCCGAGGGCGAATACTACGCCCTGTCCTCTTCCGCAAAATACAAGCCACTCCCCGAGACCCCAACCCGGGAACAACAAAAGGACAACAACACTCCCATCACCACCACCACCAACACCACCAACACCACCAACACCACCAACACCACCAAGCCCCAGGACACCATCCAGCCTCAAGACATCTCTAGGCCTAAGAACGCCTCCACAGACGTGCCTGCAGACAAGTCTACAGAGGCACCCACAGACAAGCCAGCAGATACCGCCGCAGACCCTGAAGCAGGCATGCCCGTCGAGCAGCTCACGGGCAAGGGCCCGCGCCCCGTGGAAGAACTCGCCAGGGAAAATGGCGGAAACGCCGCCGCCGCGTCCTCCGACGACTCCATCTCGCCCTCTCAGGACAAGGACAGCAAGCCCGAGCCCAGCGTCGAGGAGAAGCAGAAGCACCAGAACGCTCACGAGGGAGATGCTGCGGCCGAGGCGACGGAGTACGTCAAGACGACGGGGCTTGCCGCCGATGGAGGCGATTTTGATGCTGCGAAGCCTGGTGCCGGGCGAGAAGCTGACCGTAAGTCCTGTCCCATGTTTTTGTTAGCGAGGGAAAGTGAATTGAATCTAAATGCTGACACAACGTTTTCAAAGGGTTGATGGAACAAAAGGGGCTCAAGACAGACGACGACGGCGACAACAAGGGCAGCAGTGGCCGCAAGAGCTCCGACTCCGGACACCACCACAAGGACAAGCCCAGCCTGGGCGAGCGAATCAAGAACAAGCTGCACCGGCACTAAATCGTCAAGGATTCGAGTCATTTCTAAGTTGATACCTCTTTGCTTTTGGTCTTTGACAAATTGTATCTTGGAGTGCTGTATGAATAAGGAACTAGTTCACTTCTAGGTAATTGGGGCGAATATGATAATGATGATGCTTACCCTGTATCTCCTTGCATATCCCTGACATCTGCGCTAGACATCTGCGCAAAGGCATGTCTTCCACGGTGGTACGTTGTGGTGCGATCTGTTCGTCATAAGCCGGTTTGTGTCCCCATTCAAGCACATACGACCATAGGTAGTGGAAAACTCGGGGTCCCGTCCGCTCCCCCATAGATAAGCCACTAAC
>JAMAKC010000084.1:0-69786 GCA_023628735.1 Trichoderma sp. PF4103 | reverse complement strand
GGGGGCCTCTAGCGTTCGCTCGTGGGCCGAGCTGAGGCTGGACTGTGATCAAGAAGAGGCAGGCGAGATCGCAGAGATTCCACGTCGCCTTGAAATTACGGATCGTGAAGTTTCTGGAGTAGAATCCCATGCAGTTAGTCAGCTGAGCCTGGGCAAGGCTCCCCCTGTTGATGCCCATGCCAGGTTCCCGCTGCTAGCAGCAAGGTTCGAGCGTCGTTAGCAGCCGAGGGAGCGAGGGAACGAGGGAACGTTACATGGACGGCCTAGGCCCGATCCGGAGCGTCTCTAGAACTGGAAGAACGACACAGAACGGGATCGCGTTTACGGTCTGCGCGTGCTGTTTGCGTGTGTGGCTGCTGGCAATGGCGCTCGGCTTCTCGCAGGCGGGTGACCTTGTAGCGCCTGGGCAAGCCTCCATGGTGACTTGTGGCGGCGCCGGTGCGATCGAGAAGCGCCCGAGGAAGGAAATCGGAGAATGACAAGGCCTCGCGCGGATGGGTATTGTCAAGGTGTGGTGCATGTTCCAGCGAAGGTACTGTAGAGAAGAATATCCTGCTAATTTGCAGTCTTGTGTGTTCTCACGTTGACGGATCAAGTCGCTTACAGACTGCAAGCCCTGGATAACCGAAGGGGAAGCGACAGCCCTGAATGAGCCCTCAAACTTCATCCTGTGCTCTAGCAGGCCCTTATCTACGGATACCTACAGTCCTACAGAGGAGTGCTCAGTGAGAGGTACTTGCCTTTCCCATCTCCATGCCGAAGCGCGCCCCGCCCCGGACCTTTTACCCTCCTCAGGCGCAGTTCTCTCACGGCACATCTTTCGAGGATTCCGTCCAACGATTGAGAACGGGCCACTGAAAGCAGAAGACAGGGGTCGCGGGCCATGCAGTAGCCGCCAGTGCGCTTCTGGGGGCGGTGGCGGACGCCTCGATCTGGGCCGGGCTTCAACAAGGACCAACCAGCGGCCGGGGCCATTCGGGCCTTCACCCGCGAGCTGACAAGCTGCGCTTTGGCTGGCGGCCAGGGGGGGGAGAGGATTGGGGGATTCACTGGCTGGAGACAATTGCTTCCCCGGAACATTTGTCTGTCAAGTCTGTCTGATGACTTGAGCACCCCCGGTTCTGCTTATGATACCTCTTGCAGTGCAGAAGACCTAGAATGGGCGATACGAAGCGCAGCCTTCGATACGGGAGCGTGGCGTGCCTACGAGGAGGCCGGGGTTGACATCGTTATCAACACCAGTTCTTTTGGGAGCAACATCTGTGAATATGGGGACGTCTATGGGGACGAGCGGGTAGGTAGCTAGCAATACTAGCTTTCCGGACGCTGGGTGCAGAGGACCATGCGAGCACAGAACAAGAACACACGAGACAACGCTCTTTGTTCGAGACGGCACTATCCCGACTGAACTGCGACACTGTCAGAGCTGCCGATAACCATGCCTACCACACCCACAGACAGTTTGGGAAGGGCTCCCTGCTCGGGCTCTACCCCGACAAGTCAAGGTCTGCCTCCATCTGCTGCTAGGACGTCTTGGTCACAAGGGCGTCCATTCGCGGGATAGCAACCTCACTGCAGGAAGGCAATATCAGCCGTGACATGGGGTTGCATGGTTGCTTGGCCGGTGTACAACGACGGATGTCCACGCCTTGTCGAGGCCAACGCAGGCGTCCAGTCGCGGTCAAGGAGGCGTCGAAAGGATGAGCAATCGCTATCTGTCTCCCGTGTTCGCTTTCATACGAGTTGTGCTCGTGCTGACACACTTCATCAGGACTACATCCTATCGCCTACGACCAGCATATCCCGACGCAAATCCCATCGGCTACTGCTGTAGGCATATCACGACTGCTCACAAGAGTCGGCTCACTGCCATTCGTCAAAGTCGCGTGCTGCTGCGGCGGCATAGCCGAGTGGCGCTTGCTCCACCTCACGGATCCTCGCTCATCAGAAATAAAGCGTGGCGTGGCTAGACCCTGACCCTGGTCTCTGTTCTTATTTTCCCCTCTGTTTTCTTTATCAGTGCATTCCGTTTTCGTCTGGTGACGGCCAGACATTTTTATTTTTTTCCGCCTGAGATATGGAGTGGACATGGCCGCCTCGCTCGCCTTGCCTAGCCGTCGCTTCGCATCATGCCATCCGTCTGGATGAAGAGCGTATACACACAACGACGGAGCCGGATGCCACATCTTGATAGCATCAGCATCTCGTTACACGTGTGATTCCTTCCGATGCCGGGAACAAGAAAGGACGTCTATTCTTAGCAAATGTCGTGTTATGTGTCGGTCAACCACACACCACATGCCAGTCAACTCGCTGTCTCTCGTATCTGGCTGGCTTGCCACTCCGTTGCTCTAGCAAAAGAAGCTTGTTGTTATTGTTGGCAACGGCAGGCCCAAGTCCTACCGTCTTTTTCCTGTCGTCGTCGTCTGGGTAATGCATCAATGGCGCTGGCTCTGGCTCGCCGGCTCGATCCAGGCGCCGTCTTGCTATCTCGTCGAGCATCGTGTTGGATCCAATCTTGCAGTACATATTACGAGCACTAGTCAGCGCCCTTCCCACATTCCCGATTGTCACGTAGCTTGTGATGCAACCTTTCTCTTATCCACCTCGTTACTGACCCAAGCGACCCCTGCTCATCCGGCCCGGGGCTCTCCAAGGTGGCATTAGCCAACCAGGCTCGAGCACCGCACGCTTTCGCGCATCTGGCCGCCTCTCTCTTGGCTGCTACCAACGCCCCGGGATCCACGCTGTATGCACTTGTGCATACGAGGCTACTCGATAGGTTACGGAAGCAAGCAAAGGAGGTACCGCGTTGCTCTCTCGCTGCCGGTGCCGCTACTTTAGCAGCCACCCGGTGTTGGTGGCTCTAACTCCTATTATCTCGTACAGAGTACGGGGTCCAGAGTTACTCACGCGCGCACACACACCTCTCGACGCAGGCCCGTGTCCGTACGGCACCAGCACACGCGAATCCTTCTCTGCCCGTTACGACCTGAATGGTGGTTGATTGTGGTGTGACCTGTGGCCCTTGATCCTCCCCCCTCCCCCCCAGGCCTGTCTCCGCACCAACCTAGCGCTGTCCGTCCGTCCATCCACTTGGCAGCTAGTGATCGAAGGTGGTTTGCTCGACGGCTAGTTGAGCTATCTCGACTGCGTCTGTCGCATCCCCTGGAGCAATTGGGGATGGGGTAGCCCTGCCGATACTACCCTCCCAGTGGTGGCCGTCAGATCTGCGCGACCTTCATATATCATCAGGGCCCCCGGATTTGCTTCTGGGTCTCTCTCCTGTCCGAGCTTTCTTCTTCACCCTCCGCTCCCAATTGTCGCCTTTGTTCCACGGCCTCGGGTCTCTTCTCGGTGGAACACGCGTGCGTAGCTCGCCCACAAGACAGAACGCTCGGTCTCTCCCGTGAGCGTTCCCCTCGACTGAGGTCACCATCAGTGCGAGGCTTCGACAATCAGAGAAACGCCCTTTTCCACGATATCAATTGGGGAAGCAGAGCCAATTCTTCACCATGGCTGACGACGAGAAGCACGCTGCGGACCCTGCTCCGGAGGTCGCCCCCGTCGACTCGTACGCGGCCGCTCAGAACGGCGCCGAGTACGTTGACCGGCCCGCCGGCTGGATCTACAAGGGCCACCGGATCTTTGGCAGGGAAGTCTACTATGCCTCGCCCCGAGTCCAGTTGCTGCTGGTCGCCCTCGTGTGCTTCCTCTGCCCCGGCATGTACAACTCCTTGACCGGCTTGGGAGGTGGTGGTCAGGTCGACCCCACGGCCCAGGACCATGCCTCCGTCGCCCTGTACAGCACCTTCGCCGTTGTCGGTTTCTTCTCCGGCACCTTTGCCAACCGTCTTGGTCTCCGCCTCACCATCGGCATTGGTGGTCTCGGATACTGCATCTACAGCGCCTCTTTCCTCAGCTACAACCACAACAAGAACATTGGCTTCGTCATCTTCGCCGGTGCCTTCCTCGGTGTGTGCGCCGGTCTGCTCTGGACCGCTCAGGGTGCTGTCATGATGTCCTACCCCCCTGAGGACAAGAAGGGTCGCTACATTTCCACCTTCTGGATCATCTTCAACCTTGGTGCCGTCATTGGATCTCTGGTGCGTTTGCTTCTTGAGGCCCCTTTGATTGCCCTTATTGCTTGCAATGTCTCTTGTGCTAACCCGTACGATGATAGATTCCTCTGGCCCAAAACATCCACAGCCACACCGGCACTGTCAGCGATGGCACCTATGCTGCCTTCATCGTTCTCATGTTCCTTGGCCTGGTCCTCTCTCTCTTCCTGCTGGACGCCAACAAGGTCATTCGTGAGGATGGCACCAAGATCGTCCTGATGAAGAACCCTTCGTGGACGACCGAGTTCAAGGGCCTCTGGGAGACGCTGTACAACGCTCCCTATGTCCTCCTCCTCTTCCCCATGTTCTTCGCCTCCAACATCTTCTACACCTACCAGAACAACGACATGAACGCCGCCGCCTTCAACATCCGCACCCGTGCCCTCAACAACCTGCTGTACTGGCTCGCTCAGATCATCGGCGCCGTCATCAACGGCTATGCCCTGGATTACTCTGGCGTTAGCCGCAGCGTGCGTGCCAAGGCTTCTTTCGTCTTCCTGTTTGTCCTCACCTTTGCCATTTGGGGTGGTGGATATGCCTGGCAGAAGATCCAGCCGAGCCGCAGCGTCGTCTCCGCGCCCGACTACGAGTCCCACAAGATCGACTGGGAGGATGGCGGCAAGCTCTTCATCGGCCCCATGTTCCTCTACTTCTTCTATGGCTTCTACGATGCCATCTGGCAGACCAACATCTACTGGTGGATGGGCTCATTGTCCAACTCTGGTCGCAAGGCCGCCAACATGGCTGGTAAGTTGTGTACTCTCTATAAGCCTTGTTGACACATGCACTGACTACGGTGACGATAGGTTTCTACAAGGCCTTCCAGTCCGCCGGTGCTGCCATCTTCTGGCGTCTGGATGCCATCGGCACCCCTTACGACACCATGTTCGCCGCCACCTGGGGTGTTCTTGCCGGCTCCCTGGTGCTGGCCGCGCCCGTCGTCTTCTACAAGATCAAGGACCACGTCTCGATTGAGGAGGATCTGAAGTTTAGTGACGAGACGATCGAGGATGTCGTCGTGGGTGCCAACAAGACGACCGATGTGTAAATCTGTGATGGAGAAACAAAGGGGAGTGAGGTTTCTGGTTTATAATGACTCTTTGGTCGGGCGGAGAACTCGACTGGTTGATGACTGTGAAGCGTTTCCGAATGGTTGATGCTCCTGATTTACATGATTTAATGCAAGGCTCCAAGCAAGCCTTTTATTCCCATATATCAAATTCTATACCAAGGACGACTTGTTCTGTGGAGTATTTGGATCGCATCTGTCGTGTTTCTGTGCGTCTATTGAGTTTGACAGGGAACTGGGATGAGAATAGCACTTGATGAGATGGGGTCGACATTGTTGCCGCGGAAGCCGTGATGTATGTGTTGTCGACCTCACAATATTGTGAGAACGTCATGACAGGAATGGAGGGCTTCTTGTACGTCATATATCTTGAGTGAGTGAATGTCTTATAAATAAAGCAAGGAACACACCTGAGATAGTATGAACCTCTTCCTCCTGGGCAATGTCTCAGCGTATCCAGCTGCTCTACAGGCCGAGCGCTTAGCCGGCGCGTCGTGAGCGGCTACATGTGTACGCTCGGTTGCCTCTGGACTCGGTATTGCTTCGCTGTCTCAGTCGGTAGGACAGCAGCAGAGGCTCCAACCTACTCCCGAGAAGGACCATCTGTGCAAACTGAGACCTTGCAAGCCTATGAACCCAACCTGAAGTCGAGCTTGTGGTACTTGGTTTGTTCTCCATGATCTCAGTCAAGATGCTCACTGCTCACTCTGGCGCCAGCGTGACTTACATAAGCACGGGTGTCCCTCTGTGCGCGGCTATTGATTGGATGAGAGCTCTCGACGTCTGCAACGAGTTGTTGAGGTTTGAGGTTCATCATCATGAGACGATACGCTGCTATGAGAAGCTTCCGTTGAGCAAGTGGTTTGCACGCCCCGCGTTGATGATGACGATGATGATGATGTGCCGGAAGGAAATGTCTCCGAAGGTGCTGCTGCGTGAGTGTTGAAGACGAAGGAGGAAGCACCTCTCGTGATGCGCCGCTTGATAGGCAACGCCGTTGTTGATTGCTGCCGGAGCATCATGCACCAACCAGTCGACAGCTTCCTTTCTCCAGGCAGGCAGCCAGACAGTGCTCTATCGAGTGTATGGGCATACCTTGAGTTGTATGTCCAGCAAGGGGGACGTCATGATGCCCGCGAGATCATCGTTGTTTCGTTTCCACCTGACGGCGCTTCACCACCTCTCCTCCTCGGCGTTTGCCGACCGAAGAATCTTTCCGGCCATCAATCAACCAGCGCCCAACAAACGGCAGCCAAGCGGATCGTCGGCAGCCACGGCATCTGGCAGATCTCTGGGAAGGTTCCTTTTTCGTACTGTCTTGTGCTCACGGGCAAAGTCAGAGGTTGTGCCTGATGCGGCCTCACGCCTTGCTCTGACTGGCTGACACGCCCTGACAACCGCGGCGCTTAGACGAGTTCCACAGGGCTAAGCATGGGACTGCTTGGATCTTTGTCTCGTGTCGAATCGACGGCCTCCGGAGTGCTATCTCGAATCACTGGCCTGCGGAGAGAGAGAGGAGGCATGTGAATGGATGTAAGGCAAAGAGTTGCGTGTTTGCAAGGGCAATACTGGACGATGTATGCGCTTGGCTTGATACCCCTTGTTTGCCCCAATCTGTCGTGTGTGTCAGTTGTTTCCGTTGACTCACTTTATATAGGTCTGGGGCAATTGGGATTTTCTTCTTATTGTCGTGCTTGCGCTGCTATTGTTTTTCACTGCTTTGTCCTTGGCCATTCACTCTCTCTTCTCAATTGTCATTCAATCACGATGCATGGATAGATATTTCCTTTTCTTCTGTTCAGTCTCCTTTGTCATTTTTTCCTTTTTGATACCATCTTTTCTTTCCTAGGGGGTTCATCTACCATTCTTCTCTTCTTCTCTAGATTCCAGTTCCAGATTTCTTCTACCATCTGCTTCTTGACATTTTCAGCGGCCGGCCGTCACGAATATATCGACTCTCATTACATCTTTCAACATCAACATCAAATCATTCGCCGCATCTGCTAGTTAACCCCCCATCCTTCTTCCAATAATGTCTTTCCCTCGAACAGGCGATAATCCGCCTCGGTTCCCCCATGTTCCAGACTCTCTCCGGATTGAGCCCTTCGTCCCATACATAGCCGAACGGATCATCGAGCCGCGCGCAGACACGGCTCCCTACATCACCCCGTACCTCAGTCTCCGGTCCCGGCTCTCGCAAGTATGGATCAACCGGTGGACGGTCCTCATCATCCTCGTCCTCGTCCGCACCATCATCTTGACGAGCCAGCTACACGACAACCTGGTGACTGCCGAGGCGCAGGCCCTCTCCGCCTGCACCAAAGTCGAAGACGTGGGCAGCGCAATGGCTTCCATGCCCCATTATCTGTCTTCCGGGGTTAATGAGCTGGTTGCCATGGGCGTCGAAAAGACCGTCCACGGCATGGTGGACGTTCTCGATCTGGTGATTAGCGGCGTCCAGGGCATCATCATCTTCTACATCAACTTCATCGCCGCCACTTATACCTGCCTCATCACGGCCATGATTCACGGGACCCTGGATGCGATTGGCAACGCTACCGAGGACGCGACAAAGGCGTACAACCATCTGGTCAACGGCACGGTCAACGAAATCGAAAAGATTGCCAATGTTCTGCAGAAGGGCATCACCAACCTCACGTCCGACATTGAAGACTCCATCTTTGGCAGCGTGCTTTCCAAGATTCCCAAGGTCAACTTTACGAAGCCCATCGAGGAGCTGAGAGACTTTCGAATCAACACGACGGACCTCGTCGGCGGCATCCAGCAGCTCAACGATGACATACCCACGTTTGAAGAGGTCCAGAACTTTACCGAGTCCGTCATCGCGTTCCCCTTTAAGAAGCTCCGCGAAGCCCTGGACGAAAAGTATGGAAAGTACGAGTTCAACAAGAGCACCTTTCCCCTCGCTGAGAAGCAGCAGATGACGTTCTGCTCCGACAACGACACGCTGAACAGCTTCTTTGATGGCCTGTTCAAGCTCGTGGCCAAGGCCCGTGTCATCTTCATCGTCTTTCTCGTGCTGGCGGCGTTGGGCGCCATGGTCCCCATGGCATGGCTCGAGATTCGTCGATGGCGGCGGCAGAAGGAACATGCCAAGCTCGTCAGCGACACCCAGCGCGACCCCATGGACGTCGTCTACACCGTCTCTCGGCCGTTCACAGCCACCTGGGGCATGCGCTTCACCAGCAAGATGAATGGAAACAGGCAGATTCTCGTCCGCTGGTGCATTGCGTACGCCACGACGCCGGCTGCCTTGTTCGTCCTTTCGCTCGCCCTCTCCGGCTTCTTTGCGTGCATATGCCAGGCCATCCTGCTCAGGGCCGTCGAGCAGAAGACGCCGGAGCTGAGCCAGGAGGTCGGCGCGTTCGCGGATCACGTGGTGGAGAGCCTGCAGAACGTCTCTGATTCCTGGGCACGGGATGCCAACAATGTCATCATCGGACTCAACGACGATATCAACGGCGATCTCCTCGACTATGTCAGCAATGCCACGGGGGCTGTCAACGACACGATCAACGCCTTCATGGACAAGATGGAGGGCGGTCTGAATGCTGCACTCAACGGCACCTTTCTCCTGGGCCCGGTCAAGTCCATCCTCCACTGCGTCATTGGGCTCAAGATTGAGAGCGTTCAAAAGGGGCTCACGTGGGTGCACGACCACGCCCACGTCGAGCTACCTCTCTTCCCCAACGACACCTTCAGCGCGGGAGCCAACAGCTCTGTGGCCGGAGACCCTGCGCTCGGGAGCTTCCTGGCCTCGCCTTCGTCTGCTTCGAGCGACGAGATCAGCGGGGCTGTCGGGCACGTCACCAGCTGGCTTCAAAAGAACCTGGTGCAGGAAGCTCTCATCTCCACGGGCATCTTCCTCGTCTACGTGATTGTCGTCCTGATTGGCGTCATCCGGATGCTCGTGGGCATGTCTGCACAGGAGCGTGGCCGCGCCGAAGGAGGCATCCGCTACCCGACGCAGGGTGATACGCAGATTGAGTCGCCTGCTGAGCGCTCGTGGTCTCAGGACCCGCCTCCCCCTTGGGCGCCTTCTTCGAGCGGGAGCTCGGTGAGGAGCGGGAACAGCGAAAAGTTCATTTACGGCGCGAGCCCAACGAAGCCGAGCATGAGGAGCAACAATCCGTATGATCGCTACGATGAAAAGAGCGGATTCTGATGGAATTTGTCTATCAGGGGTGCGAGGCGAAGAGAAACGTGGCTGGTAAAGAGTTCAAAGGGGCGTGTTTTTCGGAGTGGTAATAATGGCTCATTGCTCGAGCTGGCTCGACGGGGTGAACAAGGGACAAGACGAATAACGTCAAAATTGGCAAAAGAGGTTCAGGGGCCATGGAGGCTGGCGTCAGGGTATTCTTCGAGGGAAGGGTCTTGGTTTGATCTTGGCTTGATCAAGATTTGCTTGCTTCGTCTTAAATGCATTAGACCACATCATGTAATTTCCATCGTTCATATACACGGAGCATCACAATGCGAAGCCCAAAACAGGCACTTCCGTATTGATTTCTCAGTTCGATTGATCTGAATAACCATATCGCCAACGTCCTTTGACTCACAACTCTCATGGCTCCAGACTACACACTAGTCTGTGACAATACGGAACGGCAAAAGGGGCGTTTGCTGGTGGCGACGATGTCATGTCTGGGGCCATTCATTGTCAATCTAGTACCGGCACATGGCCTCCCGCCCGCAAAGGTCGAATATCGTGTGCATCTCGTCTTCCCCGGAGTAGCACGCATATGCACACATCTGCATTGCATGACATCGCATCGACCAACATGTTACAGTACAAGGACCTAAAAAGGCACGTAAGAGCATGAAGTCTGACATCGGAAACAGCGTGGGAAGGGGCAATCTCGCAGTGCCCTGCTGCAGGGTATTGCCGCATTGGGCAATTCCGTCATGGCGGGGTCCTAGCCATGCGGCTGCAGCTGCGGGAGGCGGGCTTGGCGGGGTCTTTTCATGCAGGTGCAGCGCTTTCCGGGTGCAGGCGCGAGAGAGGCGAAAATGCAAGATGCAAGTTGCAGCAGGTGCAGGTTGCAGCTATGGGAATGGAGGGGCGGACCGCTATTTCTTCCGGGATCGGGGCGGCGGCGATAATGGAGTCAGATTGGGGTCTCTTTCTTCTACTATCTATGTCATACATAAGTCGAGAGAATTCCTCGTTCGTCACTCACCAGCTTTTTCTTGACCTGTCGTCTTGCCCACTGCCGGTGAATAGCAATTGCGATACCTGGACAAACGGGACGAGCAAAAGCCTTCTGTGAATCGGAACTCTTTGAGAACAGCTATGGAGGCTATCAAGCAGACTTTTCAGCGCTGCAAGGCGCAGGGCAGGGTTAGTATTGAGACCTTCACAGATCTGTGGTTGGCGGCGGGGTAGCAGTTTGGCGGGACAAGAGAAGATGACGGTGACGACGATTGCTGACATTGGACTCCCACGATGTAGCCGGCGCTGGTCACATATGTGACGGCGGGTTACCCTCGACCGGAAGACACGCCCGGCATCCTGCTGGCCATGGAGAGGGGAGGAGCTGGTGAGTGGACTCTCTTCTCGCGATGGAAATCCTTGCTGCAGACGCTAATGCGTGTGGGACGACTACAGATATCCTCGAACTCGGTGCTCCCTTTACAGATCCCATTGCTGACGGACCGACCATCCAAACGGCAAACACGGTACGAGAGAACCTACGCATCGCACGATTCTGAATTTCCGACGCAGCTCTAACTTGGATGCCGCACAGATTGCTCTCAAGAATGGCGTCAGCATCGAGTCCACCCTGGGCATGGTCAAGGAGGCCAGGTCCCGCGGCCTCAAGGCTCCCGTCATGCTCATGGGCTACTACAACCCCCTGCTCAGCTACGGCGAGGAGCGCCTGCTCAAGGACTGCACGGAGGCCAACGTCAATGGCTTCATCGTCGTCGACTTGCCCCCGGAGGAGGCTGTTTCCTTCCGCAAGCTCTGCAGCAAGGGCAGGTGAGTGCAAACCCCTTGGGCTGGGCCCTGCCCCCCTTCATGGGAGTGTCTGCTAATCACATATGCCATGTTGTAGCCTCTCATATGTCCCTCTGATTGCCCCTGCGACTTCAGATACACGCATGCGGATTCTCTGCCAGCTGGCAGATTCTTTCATCTACGTCGTTTCAAGACAGGGCGTCACCGGCGCTCTCGGCCACCTCAGCAGCAATCTCCCCGATCTCCTCAGCCGAGTCAAGAAGTACAGCGGTAACAAGCCGGCTGCTGTCGGCTTCGGTGTCAGCACACACGAGCACTTCCAGAGCGTTGCCTCCATCGCCGACGGTGTCGTCGTCGGCAGCCAGATCATCACCACCATCCAGAAGGCCCCCTCCGGCCAGCACGAGGCCGAGGTTGAGAACTACTGCGCCTACCTGTGCGGCCGCGATGCTCGACCCGTCTTCAAGGATGAAGTTGGTCTGGTTCAGGACGCTCCCGGCAACCAGGGCGCCACTGCCGAGTCCGTCTCCGTCGAAGCCGTCGTTACTGACGAGGACCGCATGACGGCAGAGCAGGACAGCGCTCTGGTGGCCCAGTTGGCTGCTCTTCACGGCAAGATTCCGGAGCGATTTGGAGAGTTTGGCGGCCAGTATGTCCCGGAGAGTTTGATGGACTGCTTGTCCGAGCTTGAGGAGGGCTTCAACAAGATCAAGGACGACCCTTCTTTCTGGGAGGAGTACCGATCGTACTACGACTACATGGGACGCCCTTCTCGTCTGCACTTGGCTGAGCGCCTCACGGAGCACTGTGGTGGTGCCAACATCTGGCTCAAGCGAGAGGACCTGAACCACACTGGTAGCCACAAGATCAACAACGCGCTTGGACAGCTGCTGCTCGCCAAGCGTCTCGGAAAGACCAAGATCATTGCCGAGACGGGAGCCGGCCAGCACGGTGTGGCCACGGCGACTGTGTGTGCCAAGTTTGGCATGGAATGCACAGTCTACATGGGAGCTGTAAGATTAACCCCCTTTTTTTAACCTCTAAGAAGTAAGCCACTGACACTTTTGAACAGGAGGATGTCCGTCGACAGGCCCTCAACGTCTTCCGAATGAGGCTGCTCGGTGCCAAGGTTGTGGCTGTCGAGGCTGGCAGCAAGACTCTGCGTGATGCTGTCAACGAGGCTCTCCGCGCCTGGGTTGTTGACCTCGACACCACCCACTACATCATCGGATCCGCCATTGGACCTCACCCCTATCCCACCATTGTGAGGACCTTCCAGTCCGTCATCGGTGACGAGACGAAGAAGCAGATGCAGGAGATGCGAGGCAAGCTCCCCGATGCCGTCGTCGCCTGCGTTGGTGGTGGCAGCAACGCCGTTGGCATGTTCTACCCCTTTGCAAATGATACATCGGTCAAGCTTCTGGGTGTTGAGGCCGGTGGTGACGGTGTCGACACGGCAAGGCATAGCGCTACCCTGACCGGAGGATCAAAGGGTGTCCTCCACGGAGTCCGAACATATGTTCTCCAGGACAAGAACGGCCAGATCATCGAGACGCACTCCGTCTCTGCCGGTCTTGACTACCCCGGTGTCGGACCCGAGCTGAGCTCGTGGAAGGACGCCGAGCGAGCCAAGTTCATCGCCGCCACCGACGCCGAGGCGCTGACCGGCTTCAGGCTGCTCAGCCAGCTGGAGGGTATCATCCCTGCGCTGGAATCGTCTCACGGAATCTACGGAGCCATGGAGCTGGCCAAGACGATGAGCAAGGACGAGGACCTGGTCATCTGCCTCAGCGGCAGAGGAGACAAGGACGTGCAGAGCGTGGCGGAGGAGCTGCCCAGACTCGGCCCCAAGATTGGCTGGGATCTTCGGTTTTAAGCAAAAAATTTGGCACATATATAGGGATCTTGAGACAGGGTATCATCTGTTTGGCATGAGGTTGGTGATGGCATAGAAAGCCTTTTGCGGGTGTGCGCTCAGGATAAGGATATCAGGCGTTTTAAAAATACATTTCTGTTCTCTACGCTCTCTTGGCTCATCCCTCCGTTCTGTTTTATATGATTGCTCGCTGTGTGCGGGATGGCGGGCTTTATTCTACACGATGAGTACAGAGGTACAATGATATACAAAAAAGAACTGGAAAGATTTTTGGAGAGTTGTTATATCGTGGTGCTTTGCCTTTTCTACGCCTTGGGTTCTCTTGACCTTGCCTCTTCCTCGGCCCTGTCCAGCTCCCGCAACAACAGCTCCTCATCCTCGTCAGAGAGCTCCTGGATGCCCTCGAGATCCGCCAAGTCCTCGTCGCCCAGGACAAAGGTCTGGTCGAGCGCGGCCCTCATCTCGGCCAGCGTCGCCTGGCTCCTCAAGCTCAAGGGCCCAGGCGTGGCGTAGTCGAGCGCATACTGGATGATGTCGTCCCTGTCCTCGACCTCGCGGGGCTCGAGCCCGAGGGCGACCCTCTCGTCGTTGAACTTCTGCTGCACGGCGCGGCTCTGCATGAGCAGCCAGCGCAGGTTCCATCCTCCGGGCCCCAGCTCCTTGACGCGCGCGGGCTTGCTCTTGAGCAGGTAGTTCTCGATGCCGCCCTCGCGGCGGATGGTCTTGAGGACGCGCAGGGTGAGGCGGGTCTTTACGCGGGCGCCGCCGAGGGAGGGCATGGGGAAGGCTTTCACGTGGACGTTGGGGCGCCAGAAGCGGCGCGACTTGTTGTTGTGCTTGGGGGCGACGTTGTTGCCGAAGCGGATGCGGGCGGAGCCGTAGAGGCCGGCGTTGGACTGCTTGTAGACGCGGCGCTCGCCGTAGGGGTAGGGCGGGATGAGGTCGCTCGGGAGGCGGTGCGGCTTGACGGTTTTGGTTGGGCGGGGGGTTGTGGTTGAGAAGGCGCGGCGGGGGGTTGATTGTGTTGTTTTTGATGATGATGATGGGCGTGAGGGTGATGGTGAGGGTTGCTGGATCTGGGAGAGGCATCGGAGGGTTGAGGCGATGAGGGAGGACGACGAGGATCGTGAGGTCGAGGCCGCGAGGGCCGTCAGCGAGGGCAGTGCGGGCGCCATGGTGGTTGCTTTGCTCGTTTGTGGATGTTTGTGTCAAGGTGAATATAGATGCTCGGAGACTGCTATGACAAGACCATTGAAGGGTGTTGGAGCGAGTTTGCGGGCTCAATTGGGTTGATGATGTGATGCCCCTCGCGATCCCACCAACACTTATGCTGGAGAATTTTGGATATGGCGCTTGGAGGTTGCGCACAATCTGATGAGCGCGCGCATCATCTGGATGATCCGGCTCCGATGGCGGGATGACTTCGTTGGTACGTACCGCTTCGCAGCGTCAAAAGTCACGAGACCCCGCGGTCCTTTCGCGCGCTTACCGGCAAGGCTGGAAGTGAGCTGTCAGTGGGCGTAGAGTAATACCTACCCCACGTTGCTGCAGTTGGGCTTCGTCGACGGGGGAAGGGATTGAATTGAAGCGGTTCGCACAAAGAAGGGGCTTCATGCGAGCTTCCGCTTTACTGTGCTCTCCTTCATGATTTGGACGGGCTTGAAGTTCTGCTGCCAGACTGTGGCTGTCGGGAGAGAGCATGTTTCCCCCCGTTGAGCAAAAGATCCTGCAGAGCAACCCGGACTTTGCCAAGCTCTACCGGGTCATCACCACGGCCATCCTGAACCCGGATGGCTCGACAAAGGAGGATGCCGAGGCCAGGGATCGAGCCGCGGTGCAAAAGGTGAGCTTCAATCACTTCAATTTGCTCATCACGAACCCCCTCCCCGAACTGACATCTTTTTTTCTACTTTTCCGTTTGAAGGGCCTGGATAAGCATCGCCACAAAGCAACAAGGCACTACCTCGTAGAGCGCGCCATCGCAACCGCCACGCCTCCCGAGCCGAAACCCTCCCCATCATCATCATCGTCGTCAGCAACAGCATCCACGAGGCTCTCCCGGGCCAGCGAGCGCCTCCAGCAGCGACAGGCCCAGTCCTCGGCCGAGGCCACGCCCGAGGCCCTCCTCGAGCTCCTTCTCATCCTGCCCTCGTTCCTCGACGCCGTGGACACTCTCCCCGCCGACTCCCTCGCCCTGCTGCTGTCCAGCCCGCCGCTCTCCTTCTTCGAGGCCCTGCTCCCCGACCTCGCCGACCTGGTCGCGTGCAACCTGCACGCCTCCGCCCTCGGCCTCGCCCGCATCGCCCATCCGGCCGTCAACCCGTCCTACCTCCACCGGCACGTCGCCTCCCTGCCCAGGGACTTTGCCGCCCTCGGCGCGAGCCTGGCCGCCGCCGAGGAGGGCCTCAATGCGGCGCGCGTCCGCGCCGTCGCGTCCCTGACGAGGCTGCTCGGGATCCTGTCCGAGTGCCTGACGTGCCTCGTGCGCACCCTCGAGGCGAAGCACGGCGTCATCGCCCGCAGCCTCGAGCTCCGCGCGTCCGACGTCTCGCTCGAGGCGCAGCGCGCGGAGAAGATGGCCGAGCAGGCGCTCTGGAGGCTCAGGCGGGAGGTGTACACGCCCGAGAGCGCGGCCGCGCTGCAGCGCTACGGGGCGCACCTGAAGGATGCGAATGAGCGGATTGAGGAGAGGGCGCGGAGGTTGCAGGATCAGCTTGATGCTCATGATGGGCGTTCCTCCCAGGGTGACGCGGTGCATGATGATGATGATGATGATCATGATAGGGGGAGGGCATCGAGAGAGGCTCCCGTGGCGTATGCCGACGGTGGGAAGCGTGTGGATGATGCGCAGAGGGATATGGACCGATTACGACTTTGACGATTTGCGATGAGAGACGTGACCATTTCTGTTTTGACTCGACGTTTAGCGCGCATCATCATTGTTTCTCACCTTTGCCTTTTGCCGTTGTGGCATACCCATTCTTGAGAGCACGATATATCATTAGAGATGCTGCTTCATCATACTGTTACATTGGCTATTACAAAACAGTGGTCTGAAAACTATCAACAACGCCGAGTTTGTTTTGGATTCTAGGTCCTATCCTGGCTTTCGAAGTAGGGAGCCCTCGCTTTTTAGTGAAACGATTCGATAGTGAAAACTCCGTTCTCTTTTCCTTTTCAACCTCGCCGTTTATTGTATCATCTGCATCACATCCTTTAGCCCTTGACCTTGAAGATGGCCTCGGCCAGGCGGCCGACGTTGGAGCTGGTGATGCCGGCAACGGAGATGCGGCCGTCCTTGGTGGCGTAGACGGAGTACTCCTTGGCCAGCTTGTCCATCTCCTCGGCGGTGAGGCCGGTGTAGGCGAACATGCCGATCTGGCTGGTGATGTGGGACCAGTCGTGCTTGGAGCCGAGCTTCTCGAGGTTCTCCTTGAGCAGGGCGCGCATGGTGATGATGCGGTCGGCCATCTCCTTGACCTCGCCGAGCCACTGGCTGTACAGCTTGGGGTTGCTCAGGACCTCGGAGGCGATGCGGGCGCCGTGGATGGGCGGGTTGGAGTACATGGGTCGGATGAGGATCTTGAGCTGCGACTCGACGCGCTTCTTCTCGTCGGCGTCGGCCGTGGTCAGGGAGAAGGCGCCAACACGCTCTCCGTAGAGACCCTGGTTAACAGATTAGCTTTCCAACCCCCCCTTTCCAAAATCGTGTATTGGGTAATGTAAGTACGTCATTCTTGTCGAATGACCATTCATATGTGCTTACCATGTTCTTGGCGAATGACTGGCACAGAGCAATGTCGTGGCCCTGCTCGACAAAGTATCGAACGGCAAAGGCGTCCCTGTCGGTGTCGCCAGAGGCGAATCCCTGGTAGGCCATGTCGAAGAAGGCAAAGTGGCTCTGCTCCTTGACAACCTTGGAGATCTCCTTCCACTGCTCGGGGGTGGGGTCGACACCGGTAGGGTTGTGGGCGCAGGCGTGGAACAGGAAGACACTGCCCAGGGGGGCGGCCTTGAGGTCGGCAATCAGGCCCTCAAAGTCGAGGCCGATGGTCTCCTTGTTGTAGTAGCGGTAGGTCTCGACCTTGAGGCCGGCATCGCTGAAGACGGCCTTGTGGTTGGCCCACGACGGGTTGGGGATGTAGATCTTCTTGTCGCCCGAGTAGAATCGCTGGAAAAAGGCAGCCCCGACGCGCAGGGCACCGGTACCGGAGATGGTCTGGGTGATGGCAACACGGTCGAGGACGGACTGGTTGGGTCCGTAGGCCAGCTTGGCGGCCAGAGGAGGGAACTCGGGGACACCGGTGATGCCGGCGTACTCCTTGTTCAGCTTGGCGTCGACAATCTTCCTCTCGGCCTCGCGAACGGAGGGGAGAACGTAGGGCTTGCCGGCATCGTCACGGTATGCGCCAACACCTATAAGCGGACAAGTAGATGTTTAGTCGGCGTTGCAGCACATGACGTGACTCGGAGGGGAAGATCGGATGCAGAACGCTTGCTGCATAGGCGAAAGGGTTACCGTACCGAGGTTGATCTTCTTCTCGAACTTGTCGGCCTTGAAAGCTTCGGTGATGCCTGGAAGTGAAGATGAAGAGTCAGTTGACCTGAAATGCAGCGCAAGACGGAATCCGCCAGATATGAAGCCAATGTCAGGGAAATGTAGCCGTACCAAGGATCGCCTATACGCATTTCGAACAGGACTCGCGTTAGCTGGTACGGTGCCATTGACATATAGGTGTATCATTCGTATATCAGATAAATGGTTGGCGATATTCATCTACATCGGTCGACATTGGGTGCTGTAAAGGCCGAGTTTCTCCGCCAATCGATCAAACTTACATCCTACATCAAGCTGTCAGTTACGGTCCACGCAGACAACGCCGGTACAATTGCCAACTCACAGGAGGGCCCTGGGGCACGTTAATCCAGGTAGACAGGGCAGCACGGCTGGTGAGCCTCAGGGTCGCAGGGCGCAGAGCGACAGCTCGCCTGCTCGCGACTCGGAGAGAGGACAGCATCGTTTCGGATTGGGGGCGGGGTTTTGACAAAGAGGGGAGAAGTGGGCAAAGTGCCAGCTAGGGGAGCAGAATAAGAGATGTTGTAGCGGGCAATTGAGCGTCCCAAAAGATGCTGAGGCTCGTCAAGCTGCTCAGTCGAGGTGAGGCCAAAGAGGTGATGTGTAGTCAGACCGGGAGATCGAGGTACAGTCAGACGTTCGGTGGTTCGATGTCGCTGGGCGGTTGAGCAGAATTTTGGTGGGTCGCCTGCTGCTGTTGGTTTAGTGAGGTCGGAGCAAACGGCACCGCTAGGTGGAAACGGGGAGGAGACGGGAGAAAGAGGGAATAAAAAATGATGCTTTATTTCTTCAGTCATGTACTATCTCAGCATCTATTACAACAGTCTTGTTCTCGTCAGAAGCCAGTCTACACATATACTAAGAAGCAGCTTGCTATACTGGCGTCACAATGCCCTAGTGGTGCACGGCACTCAAGCTACCTACTCGCAGAAAGCAGAAGCTATTACAATTCTACCAGAGCTCAATATCAAGGATGTACTCATTCGGAAAAAGTCGCCATTGTCGCAGCAATTGTGCGGGGAAGACTCGGAGAAAACTTGGTCTAGACAGTTATGTAATCCACAGCACGCTCCGACATGCCTCCGAGAACAGTTGCAACTTGAAGTGGGCGGCACGACTACGGGCAAATATATCGCCGGCTGAGCTCAGGAGACAGGAACCAAGCGAGATGGATATTGTTGCAAGCTGCTCGATCTCCTGGCTGTTACTAAGCCCAAGGCAGCCTTCTGTGCTGTCGTGTATTTGAATTTCAATAGTTTATTTCCAGTAGAGATTGAGTGCTTATAGCGACCGCGCTGGAGATTGTTTCATGGCTTCCATCGATCTGGGAACCGGTGGTGACCAGTGGTGACGGCCTCGTCTATTGATCAATTGCTTTTCTTCCTTTCTCCAGCTCGAGGCAAGATGAAATTGACGAAGCCAACAGCTTTAGAATCTGTGCCTCATCCTGTGATCATAGTACCATCCGCCTCAAGCACTGGATTCCCGCAAAGCGTCAGTGAGCATTTGCGAGCTTTTACCGACTATATCCGACTGCCTATCAGGAAGCGTCAAGATCTGGGACAAGATCCAAGGCTGACGGGTGCTCACCAGATGCTTTGTGAAGGCAGCCGCAAGCCAAAAGATGAGGCCATCACCAAGGCAGGCCATAAATACTCTTTCGAGCGATATCGATATGATATATGGATTCCCTCTGCCTGCTCCATTATTTGGCGGCCAGGGAATTACTCAAACAGGAAATTTACCGGCGACACCAGCTGATCTGGTCTCTTGTCCTTTCTCCCCTCTCGGCTAGCGCCGCCGAAGGACGGGTGGGCCGCGATGATTTTTGCTGTGGCCGGCCCACGACACCAAAACGCCGCTCGCCTGCGCATCGCCAGAACAGCCGCAGCACCTCCAAGGGCCCCCGACACGAGCGACGCAAGCTGCCCAGATTGCCGGGCAGGGCCAGGCTTGGGCCTGTATGGGGCAGAGCTTGTCGAGGCGGCGCATCTAGCGCTTCCCCCGCATCGAGGATATCTCGATTTCTTCCCCATGGGGATGCGGGAGAGTGACGACAGCTGGCCTTGACGGCTGCTTGGTGCTTGTACATAGAATCGCGGCGCCTGTAATTGGCCTGGCATTTCGAGGCCGCGGCCCGTCAGCCTTGCTGCAGAGCTGCTGCTGTCTCTACTAGTGAGACTGCCGAGTACGACCTCCATTGCTTCTTGCACATGCATATGGTGCAGATGCTGTTGGTGCTACATGCAGATTCTCGAAGATCGTGGGAGGCTGACCATGACAGTCCAGATCCCGTGTCTATCTCCTTTGACGTCCTTGGCTATTGACTCATTTGTGTTACTTGCTGCCTCGTAACTGTATTGAAGAGGCCTCTCAAACTATTTCGCCGGTAGCTTCACCGTATTTGCACATCTCGGCGGGACAGCATCAGTGTGGGCTGCAGACAGCCGCCCCAAGAGGAGCTGTTTGCAGTACGGAAACTTCCATCACGCTCTCCAAACAAACCCCCCTGTCGGAACCATCTGGCCACTCTGCCTGCAGAAATTTCTACAGCACCTGCAAGTGATGCCGAGAGAAACATGCATCAGCAACCAACAACCACGGCCAACGGCGTCAGCTCAAGCCCACAAGCGGTGACCTCCAAGACCAGACCAGCCCAGACCAGACCAGGGGAATCCAATTCTCTCGCCTTCTGTCTAGAACCACAACCCAGTCGAAATCACAATTTGCCCCATCGCCGTTATGCTGCTGCTTTGCCGGACTGAGGCTAGCCAGGTCGCGTGTTCCTAGAACCTAGGACCGAAGCAGTTATCCATGGATTCCATCCATGTTTCTTTCTGCGGGCTCCTCCGCCGCCAAAACGAGCCACTCCCGGGCTTTGCAATTTGCTAATTCCTAGTGTCGCCAAAGGAGATGCTGGTTGAGCTAAACAAAAAGTTTTTTCCGCCATATTTCTGTTGTAAAAAGGGTCGTGAAATGCGGTTTGAGGGAGGAGATAGAGGGGAAGGAACAGAACACAGAACCCTAAGTCAGTCAGAGGCCCTCTGGGCTACAATACAGTGAACTCGTGCCCTGCTGGCGGAATACATGTAACAACAGTTCCTCAACCACCACCACTTCGTTCAATTGCTCGCCTTTGGCCTCATTGTGTGCGATAGCTTCCGACACAACATTGACCGATTCGTTCAAAGCCCACTTCGGCCAGAGGCTCCAGAGAAACGGGCTCGCACCATTGGATCGACGCTACAGCGCTCGGCTTAGCTCGACCCGCGGCCGGCGAACCGACCCTGGCCTTGCACTTGCACTTGCATCCTCAACCTCGTCCTCTGAGCTCGTCGTTCCCGTTCTTTTCTCCATCTCTCTCTCTGTCTCTCTCTCTCTCGCCCTCTCGTTGCTCGTCTCCGCACTTTTGCTCCTTCACCTCCTAGTACCTGCTAGACTCGGTATATTTATCCTCCCCTCCTCGTCCCACCTCCCTCCTCCTCTCGTCGGCCTCCTCTTTTCTTCTTCTCGGTTCCAGCCCACTTTGCTGTGAAGAGCGCGGACGACAGCCACCGGGGCATCCTCATGTTCTTGCGATAGCGGTTCTACTTTTCTTCTTTTTGCCCGTCTTTGCCTGAACCCCTTTTGCCCGCTCTGTTTGTGTTCCGGCCTTGCGCCGCCTGTTTCTCATCATGGCTTCTTCTGGTATTGAGAAGGAGATTGCCTCTGCGGATGGCGTCGATATTCCAGCGTCCAAAGATGTCACCACCGGCGGCGTCCAGGACGTCGATGGCGAGGGAGGCGAATTCTCCCAGGGCCAGCGCCTCGTCATTGAGAGTGCGCGGGCTGCCGCAGCCAAGGAACAGTCAATGACGCTGCTTCAGGGCATCAAGCTGTATCCCAAGGCCATTGCGTGGAGCATCATCATTTCTACCTGCATTGTCATGGAGGGCTACGACGTCAGTCTCGTTAACAACTTTTGTAAGAATCTCTCGGCGCTTTTACGCTCGGCCCCGTTCACTTCCGGCCTTGCGCTTCAGCTGACATTCTTTTTTCCGCCTGCCAGATGCTTTTCCTCAGTTCAATGAAAAGTACGGCGAGCTGTACCCGGACGGCACGTACCAGGTGCCAGCCAGATGGCAGTCTGGTTTGAGCAACGTATGTCCACAGCTTCTCCCCTTTCTCGCTGCATCTGCCAGGGCTTCTGCAAAGCTGTAAAAGTCCCGAGTGTATACTAGGGAGTATAATGCTAACAACCTGGCCAAACAACAGGGTGCCACCGTTGGGGAAATCATTGGTCTCTTCATCAACGGCTTCGTCTCCGAGAGATTCGGATACAGAAAAACGGTCATGGGCTGTCTCATCCTGGTTGCCGCCTTCACAGCCATCTTCTTCACCGCACCCAACGTCCAGACGCTGCTGGTCGCCGAGATCCTGTGCGGCATCCCATGGGGCATCTTCCAGACACTCACCGTCACGTACGCCTCCGAGGTCTGCCCCGTGGCCCTACGAGGATACCTGACCACCTACGTCAACTTCTGCTGGGGCCTCGGCCAGGAGATTGGCATCGGCGTCATCTACGCCATGCTCAAGCGCAACGATCAGTGGGCATACCGCATTCCCTACGGCCTGCAGTGGATGTGGCCGCTCCCGCTCTTCATCGCCATCTACTTCGCTCCCGAGTCCCCCTGGTGGCTCGTCCGCCGGGGCAGGGCCGAGGACGCCAAGAAGTCCCTGCTCCGTCTGACCAGCCTGAACCGCGAGACGGACTTTGACGCCGACGAGACGGTGGCCATGATGGTGCACACGACGGCCCTCGAGGAGAAGATGACGGCCGGCGCCACCTACTGGGACTGCTTCAAGGGCGTCGACCTGCGCCGCACCGAGATTGTATGCATGACCTGGGCCATCCAGAACCTCAGCGGCAACGCCTTCTCCAATTACTCCACCTACTTCTTGCAGCAGGCCGGCCTCTCCACCAAGGACTCGTACTCGTTCGCCCTCGGCCAGTACGCCATTAACATGGTTGGCGTCTTTGGCGCCTGGGGCCTCATGACGATGGGCATCGGCCGCCGCTCCCTATACCTCTACGGCCTCTGCGGCCTGTGCACCATGCTCTTTATCCTGGGCTTCCTGGGCCTGGTCCCCGAGTCACACAGGAAAGAGGGCTCGCTCGCCACTGGAAGCATCATGGTTGTATGGGCCCTCTTCTACCAGCTCACCGTCGGCACCGTGTGCTACTCCCTCGTCGGCGAGCTTTCGTCCCGCAGACTGCAGATCAAGACGGTTGTGCTGGCACGAAACCTCTAGTAAGTTGATACCCTCCATTCCTGCGTCAATACAAATATCAGACAGTTAACCTCTGCGTATAGCAACATTGTGGGCATCATCACCAACGTCCTGACGCCATACATGCTGAACCCCACGGCTTGGGACTGGAGCAACTACACCGGATTCTTCTGGGTAAGCCTTATCAGCTCACTCCCTATTTATTCAACCTTCGCCGAGCAAGTCTAACTCATCTGTTATTTGCAGGGCGGCATCTGCTTCTGCTGCATCGTCTACACCTACTTCCGCCTCCCCGAGCCCCGCGGCCGCACCTTTGCCGAGCTCGACGTGCTCTTTGAGAAGAAGATTCCCGCGCGCAAGTTTGCCTCGACAAAGGTGGACGTGTTCCACGAGTCCATTGACGAAAAGGTCATGCACCAGTACGATGGCATCATGAAGACGCATGTTGAGAAGATCTTGCTCGTTTGATGATTTTGATTTTGATTTTCTTTGAATATGTTCTTGGATGACTTTTCTTGTTATATAATGACTATTAATGAACCCGGGAGGGCAAAGGGGGAAAGCGCATCTTCTCGTTGGAAGACGATCTGGGATCGCTGCTTACTTATATACCATGCGAGCTTTTCACAATGCTCATGCATATAATCTATGACATTGATCTACAAGTATCAATGTCTTTATTTCACGCTCTGTTATCATGGCCCGCTTCGCACATGCACCGCACCAAGAATGAAAAGCACGCAAGGAAATATAGGGGTAGGACGGAACATCTATAGGTGGATATGCTAGAATTGATCCTCTGTGACTGCATCGACTAAAAAAAAGGGAACAGAAACAGGCATAGGGGCGCTGAGCAAAAGGCGAGGCGAAACCATCAAACATAGGAGACGCCGCAACGATTGATACGCTGCCTGGCTGCCTGGCTGCCTACGCGTGAAGGCCGCCCATCCCTCCTTTCTACCGGCACTGTTCATTCTCCCGGGCAAGCAAGGCCTGCGACGAGGTTGCGTTGAGAGGAGATGCCTCGGCATCCTGCTTCAACCCGATTCCTCGTCCCTAAAACAACGAATTCGCGATATCACAAAGCTCCCGTGATTCCACCCATCAATCGAAAAGAGAATAAGCCCAACGACCAGAACGCCAGCATCAGCCTCATCGGCTTGGAATGACACACAGTATCGCCTCGGTGTTTATGCGGTACCAAAGGTGTTCTCGCCGGAATAGGTGATGTACAGGAAGCTGGAGAGCGCAATGTTAGCCAACGTGATCAAGTCCGCTTAGGGGGGTAGCAGATGGCATTCGTACCCATCCTCATCCTTGTGCTCCTCGTAGATGCTGCTCATGAGAGCAGCGGTCGGGGGAAGGACTTCATCGACGAAGATGAAGATGGCCTTCTCGGGAGAGAGCTTGATCCTCTTGCGGATGACGTAGACAAACTGGCCTACTGTCAGGTCCGCGGGGACCAGGTACTTCTTCTTGTCGATGGTAGCGATGTCGCTCTTCTCGACCTTTTCGCAGATGACCTATAGAGAGAAAAAGGGGTCCCGGTCAGCTGTCATAGCATCAAAAGGGCGGCCGCAGCAAAGCGGGTGGTTGCATGTTGCTTCGTCTGGGTTCTGCTAGATAGGGATGGTACGAGGAGGGAACGGGACGAGGGAATGGAACGAAGAGTGCAGGTGACGACATACAGGAATGCGATCGGAATACTTCTGTCGGATGCGCTCGGCCTCGGCCTTGCGCTTCTCGAAGGGGTGCTCGTCCTTGAACTTGCTACGCATCTTGGCGACGTTTGGAGGCACGGGGTTGTTTGAAGTCGTTGCTCGGTGATGAAGGGAGCAGGAGTCAACGTGCGGTGCGGCTGGGGACCGATGCGATGATGGCGGCAGCGACGGGCGATATAAAGGGCGGACTCAGCGATAGATAAAAGCGGATAGATAGGGCGACTGCGGTGAGCGGCTGTCTGGAAGCTGGCGTAAACTGTCGAGATGCAAGAGATGGAAAGGGGGGCAGCGATGAGGAAAAAGGGATTGAGGGATGTAGGGATGCAGAGATGATGTCGAGGCTCGGGTTAGGTTTAATAGCAGGCGTCGGTTGGTGACGACGTGGGAGAGGGGTGAGTGACCCAGTGACTCTGGCCCGATGACTGGACTCAACAAGGCGGTGGCCAGACACGGTAAGGCCTGACAAGGTAAGGCAAGGCAAGGCAAGGCAAGGCAAAGAAAAGGCCAAGAGGCGCAGGCAGGCAGTGACGTCTCTGCTAGGCTGTTGCTGGGTGCTGCTGCTCCTTGTGTGCCTGTCTTGCTCTGGCTTTGTCACCTACACGGCGCCTTTGTCACCTTGTCGCCGTTGGATGTCACTCTTGTCTGCTGAACGCGGCGCACCTAAAGGTAAGCTTGCGCTGATGCCTTGGGCGGAGGGAGGCGCTAGCGCTCAAAAAGGGCGATGCGGGACGCGGTGAATCAACTCAGAAGGGTACATCCGGGGTACGAGGCCTGCAGCGACTCGAGGTGCCAGCCCGCACCAGGAGCTCCGAGTCCTATCGCAGTATGGGGCAAGTACGAGTACGTCTATGGTACGTACTGATGTACCTTACAGCTCGCAAGGGCGGCGGCTCTCCGGGTACCTCGTCCGCTCGCGGGCACAGTCTCTGGCACACAGATCCCACAGTGCAGCGCCGCAGCGTCACTGTATGGCAAACGTCTGGCACAAGCACAGCGCAGGTCCCGCAGCGCCGCCGAGGTCTCCGTCTCTAGCAGAGAACTTACGATAGGTACTTGGCAAGGTACCTGGCACCGCCGGGCCACATGATCAGCTGCCGGACCCTTGTGCCCAAGCACCGAGTCACCCAGTCACGGGCAAGCATGCTGGCATTTTCTATGGCGGGAGTAGGTACCGACCGCTGCGAGCAAAGGTAACTCGACTCCGCACCAGCCACACTGGAACTTCCCTCGGTTCTCCAGTCACGATGCAAGGGACAAAGATTACGAAAGACCCTGCCTGGCCGATCGCTGGAGCTGAACTGCGTGTGGCGCCGTATTCGCTCTCACCGTGAGATAAGATCAGGGCGAACTCGCTTCAGAGATCTGGAAGTCCTGCTAGAAGCAAGTTACAGAATGGTTGTGACGGACTAAAGATGATTCAAACAAAGCACCAGCGGACAACGAGCTAGAAGGTCTTTGAGAAGATGCCAAAGCCGCCGTATGGATGATGAATGACGTTTCAGAGCAGAACAGCACTTGTTCACGCATCGACGCATGAAACAAGGTTCATTGAAGCAACATCCGTGTCCTGTCTATTCTGCAGTTCCAGAACCGAGAAGCCTTGTCCTCTTCCAATATTCCAAAACCCAACAATTCCAGAAACAAAATCTTTCTTCCTCCTTCGTCTCATCATCCATCGAGCCATCAAGCTGAGACGCTCCGCCCAAATGGTTTCCCGCTCATCGCCCGATCCGAGCTTGTGCCGACAGGCCATGATCCGGCCCGGCATGGCTTCTGCATGGGAAGATGTCAACCGCCGAACACGCCACCAAGAAGCCGGTGGCTCGATTGGTGGAGGGGCTAATTGCTCAGTTCAACGAGCATCCAAGTCTCGAAAATTCTCCATCTCCGGCTGACTCTCGAAGGCGTGTCCTCTTAAAACCAACGTCTCCCGTCTTTGTCGGGGCCAAGTTCTGCATTCTTTGAGACCCGGTCCAGCAATCCGTCTCTTTGTCCCCCATACCGTCTGACAACCCCTCGCCATGGCCGCGCCCACGGCCGCCACCCGCTATGTCCAGCGCGTGGCCTCGCAGGTTCGCCTGCGTTCAGCAAGGGCTCCCAGAGGCCAATTGACCCTCAGTCGATGGGCATCCACTGCCTCGGGCAGCCGTCGAGCCCCCGCCAGCTTCGGAGGCTCGTCTTCGGCAGCCGCCTGGCTCGCAGCCGCCGCAATTGGCGTCACAGCTCCCTTGGCCTACAGCTTGGTGAGTCTTACACGCCAGGCCCGGGGACACACGGTCCATGGTTCCCCAAGGAGAAGCGCAAGCAAGGCCAAACTCAGCTTACATGTGTATCCTTCTTTGTCTTGCTAGTCAACGGCGGAATCTACGAAGCTCGACGTTTCAACCCTCGCCGAAAAGGATGAGCAAAAGAAGAGAGAAGCGGCTGTCACCGAGGAGTCGCCCATGCGCCTGCGGATGGAGAAGTTCATCAAAGAGCAGCAGCAGATCATCGTCAAAGAACTCGAGCGCATCGACGGCAAGAAGTTTCGAAAGGACGAATGGACACGGCCCAACGGCGGCGGCGGCATCACATGCGTGCTGCAGGAGGGTAACGTGTTCGAAAAGGCCGGCGTTGGCGTCAGCGTCGTCTACGGATCGCTGCCCAAGCCTGCCATTTTGAAGATGCGCGAGAACCACAAGAACCTCGACCCCAACGTCGAGTCCTTGGAGTTCTTCGCCGCCGGCCTGAGCATGGTGCTGCACCCGTCCAATCCGATGGCCCCCACGGTGCACCTCAACTACCGATACTTTGAGACGGCCAACCCCGACGGCAGCTCCCAGGCGTGGTGGTTCGGAGGAGGCTGCGACCTGACGCCGTCGTACCTCTTTGACGAGGACGCCATCCACTTCCACAAGACGATCAAGGAGGCCTGCGACGCCCACGACAAGACGTACTACCCTCGGTTCAAGAAGTGGTGCGACAAGTACTTCTTCAACAAGCACCGCGGAGAGTGCCGCGGCGTGGGAGGCATCTTCTTCGACGACCTCGACGAGACGGAGCGCGACCAGGAGAACACCTTTGCCTTCGTTCAGGACTGTCTCAAGGCCTTTTTGCCGTCGTACGTTCCCATCCTCGAGAAGCGCAAGGACATGCCCTTTGATGCAAAGGAGAAGGAGTGGCAGCAGATCCGCAGGGGCAAGTATGTCGAGTTCAACCTGGTGCACGACCGAGGGACGGCCTTTGGGCTGAACACGCCCGGGTCACGGGTCGAGAGCATCCTCATGAGCTTGCCGTTGACGGCCAGCTGGAAGTACATGTACGAGCCGGAGCCCAAGAGCAGGGAGCAGAGGCTGGTGGATGTGCTCAAGGAGCCCAAGGAGTGGGTGTAACTGGTATATCTCTGTATAACATGACAAAGCAATTTTTGCAGTACATTTTGTAGTTGTAGCGGAATAGATAAAAAAGACAATAATCGGGAATTCCATCATGTACAAACTAAAATAAACTACTTATGGGGACGGATCAAGAGGAGGACCAATATGTGACAATATCTGAGCAGACGTTGATGAGTAAACTTGGCTCCTCCAACCAACTTCTAATGCACAGTACATACATATGCTTCTCCATTTCCATCCTGCTTCTTTACATCTCGAGGCTTTGAGGTCATGGACCTTCTCGGCAACATGAAAATGACAAACGAGGAGCATCTCCCCTCCCACCGCCAACTCTTCGCGGCCCTCATCCCGCCATCGCCCCTCCCGGCAGCAGGAAGCGACTTTCTCGCCGGCCCCTCCGCCGATGCTGCTGCTGCTGCTTCCGAGGCGAGCATCGCAGACGGGCCAGTGTCGATGGCCGAACGCTATTCAAACTGGCGACGGCAACTGCTGACGCTGCACGTCATCTTCCCGAGCCTCCTTTTGCCGGCGCTGGATCTGCTGGATCGGGGGCTCGTCAGTCGGCTCGTCGTGGGGGCGGATGGGGAGCAAAAGACAGCGGCGACGACACATGCCGGTGCAGATGCCGGAATTGAATCTCCAAATGAGCATGAGCATGCCAATGCCACCAGCGGCATCATCTCCAATGACAGCAAGTACAACAACAACAACAACGATGGACAGGAATCGGACAGCATCACGGGTCGGATATGCATGTACGCAGTCCAATCTGCGGCCTCAACTACGACCTCCAGGCGGCGCAAGCCACACGCGGCGCCGTTGAGGCCGAGGACGTACGCCGTGCATCTCGATGCGTGGAATTGCTCGTGCGGAGGCTTCGCCCTCGATGCATACTCTCACTACGATGCAAAGCACAGAGACCACGATCCGTTGCAGAGCTCTGCATCACCTTCATTACGGCTCGGCAGCTTGGAAGTGGCTCCGCCCGATGACTTTCCGTGCTGTAAACACCTTCTGGCCTGCTTGCTGGCGGAGAAATGGAAGACGACTCCCGGGCATGACCGAGATAAATATATAACAAAGGAAGAATTAGCCGCCATCATTGGAGGCTCCTAGTACGATCCCTACATTGAGGCACTTGAGTGTTTACACGGGGTTTCATATGAAATCTCCACATGCAATAGCATATCAACATTCACATGCTATCCCTTCAAATGTCTATTTGGTTTATTTTTTTTAGCCTAGCGGTTTGCTGCCACCAAACGTAGATAAAGCACTGGTTCATTTATTACTCAAAGCATTGCCTCGCCTCCAATTTGAGGACAAGTCAGGATCGCTCTTCATCCTCGTTATTTCTTCTTGGGCTTTTCCTTATCGTTACTCTCCTTGGACTCTCCGTTTGCGTTGGTGGCGGCCGCATCCTTCTTCTCGTCCTTGTCCTTGGACTCGTCCTTCTTCGTCTCCTTCTCGTCCTGCTGCTGTCGGTTCTGGATCTTGTTCTCTATTAAATCGTGGAACGCTGTGATGGCGCGTATCAAGCTGCTGAGGTAGATGGCCATCAGCTGGTCGTTGGTCTTGATGCTCATGGCGTGTGATAATTCGTGGCTTCCCGTCTTGCTGTCGTCTTCGGGCGTCGAGAGGTTGGGGAGAAGGTTGAAGACGTCTTGTAGGTTGCCGAGGATCGCGTGGTTGACGGGGAGCTGGCCGTCGAGCACTTTCTGGAGATAGGCTCCAATGTCTCGTAGCCGGAGATGCAGCCCTTGGAGAGACTGGAGCTGGTTGGTGACGCGCGTGGACAGAGTGCCAACAGCGACATCGCGGATGTCTCTCAGCAGGTGCTCGACTCCAATCTCCTCTGCTTCCTCGGCCTCGATGATGGATGGTGTGTGGACAAACGTTCGGGAAGTCGTCGTTCCATCCTAGACATAGGTCACGCAATCGTCAGTCTCCAATCTCGTCTTGTAGGGTGCATAAGAGAGCAGCTTTACATCTTTAATCTCCTCAACCGCAAAGTACGCATCGGTGGGCACGCCCGACTCCTTCGGCTGGACATCGATAATGACCAGCAGCGGGTTGGGCGTGTAGCGCTTGAACAGCTCGTTGATCTCGAGATCAGAGGCGCGGAGCTTCGGTCCCGTATGGTACCAGCCCACCAGCTTCTCCCGCGCATTCACCTTCTTGAACATGTCGTTCATTGACTCGACGTAGTTGTGATCCAGGAACCATACTGAGGGGTCCTTTTCGTCCTCCTCGAAAGGAACTGGGCAAGCGGTGTTAGCTAGCTGTGAGATGTCTCTAGAGCCATTGCTTGCAAAAATCTGGACGTACCTGCAAAGCTGTTGGACACCCTCACATTCTTGCCGTCGTTCTGGCCGAGCAGGACTCCGACCACCCGCCTCTTTGTCTTGCTGGTGACTGTTCGGTTGTAGTGGTCGACGGCGGAGAGGAGGACGAGCGGAGCGACGGAGACGTTCCTGGTAACCAGCGAGAGCGTTTCCGCGGTGGTGGTCGGCATCGTGGCTGGCTGAGGAGTGTGTCGTTGTTGAACAGGCCTCTAGGGGAGGTTGATGCTCGGGTCAGAGTGGGAGGAGGAAGAGGAAGAGAAGTGAGGTTCGCAGCGGTTCGTTGAGAGGCGAGAGCAACAGGGACCACGCGGATTGGTGTCGGTTGTTAGAGGTCGTGGTCGGTGGTTTGCTCGAGGGTGGAATCGCCAAAGAAGCAATATTAGGTACCTATCCGACTTACGTCGCTGCGTTCCGTCATTCGACTGGCGGCACCTACCCCTCCAGGGAGCTAGAGCACCAAGGCGCTATACTTGTTCAGGTAATAAGTCTGATGATTTTGAGCAGTTATCGAAGAAGAAAGTACAATATATTTTTAAAGCTAGCATTAGCTTCTTATTTCTTTAATTTCTAAGGTTTAAGGAATAAAAAATAATTAATATAATAAGAACTACTATTTAAACATGATATAATACTGATTATATTGTTTACGGATTATATACTGTTTAACTAGTGCTTTGTATTTATGTCCTCTAAAGGTATTCTGCTTTTGTGCCGTTATGTAGTGAAAGGTGCATAAATATAGTGCCATATATGGCTTTCCTAGCTCAAGCCTTCGTGGCCGCATGTCGATACCAAGTGTTCCTCCGGACGACACAACGTTGATGCCTCGACAGGCAGAGACGCAATGGAGCCTTCTCTCGCCAGTCTGACACCGGCCAAGGGTGCTCAGTCGACTTCCACCAAGGGCCTTCAATCGTCCACCTTGGCAAATGTGGCGCGCCACTTCGCCGTCGACAGCGGCTCGACTCTGTTTGCCACGGCGGTTATGACAGTCTTGATCTTTGGCGGATGCTGCTCCAACGTAGGTGCTCTCTGCCAGCGCAGTTGATCGTGATCGCGTGGCTAAGCATAGCGTCCTCCTGCAGGTCTATGCTCTCGAGGCAATCATCAAGTAAGTAAGCGAGGTCTTCCAGCCTACCTATGCAGACTTCAATCGCTAACGTACTGCCTCACATAGCTTCGAGCCTGCCAACGGTATACCTGCACTCGCACGCCCTCTGCCATAAAAGATCGATTCCAACCATGCGCTCATCTACACAGGAACGCTCGTTACCTTTCTTCAGTTCCTGTTCATCGCCATCACTGGTTACATCGCGCAATTCGACAGAACACGGCCGCCGTTCTTCGTGGCTCCCAATGTCGTCCCGCTTCGCCGCTGGCTGGTCAACATCCTGCTCTTCTTCAGCATCAACGTGTTGAATAACCATGCCTTTAGCTATAACATATCCGTGCCGGTCCACATCATCCTACGATCTGGAGGCAGCATCACGACCATGGCTGCTGGCTTTCTTTACGGCAAGACGTATTCTCGAGTCCAGATCTTTGCAGTATTCCTACTGAGCATTGGCGTCAGTCTTGCCGCCTGGTCCGATTCCAAAGACAAGGTAGCTAGCGTGCCACAGTTGCCCCTGGTGTCACTCTCTTTTCGTCCTGACAAGATACGCAGAAAACGAGTGAAGATAGTGCCAACCCTGTGTTCAATCCCGGGCTCTTGGTCATCTTTGTGGCCCAGGTTCTCTCGGCTATCATGGGCCTGTATACCGAGGCAACGTATCGAAAGTACGGGCCGCAGTGGAAAGAGAACATGTTCTACTCCCATATCCTGTCGCTGCCGTTGTTCCTGCCCTTTGCGCCCTCCATGTGGCGCAATCTACGCGTGCTAAGCAAGAGCACGCCTCTTGACCTGTACATTCCGTTTGCGCAGCCGCTGCAGCCCGTACAAGTCCCGTCCCAGCTGGCGTATCTCGCGGCCAACGTGCTGACGCAGTATGCCTGTATCCGAGGCGTGAACCTCCTTGCGGCCAACGCATCAGCACTCACCGTCACGATCATCCTGAGCATCCGGAAGCTTGTAAGCCTCTTGCTGAGCATCTGGCTATTCGGCAACACTCTCACAGCAAGCACTCTTCTCAGCGCAGCCGTGGTGTTTGGAGCCGCGGGTCTCTACAGCGTTGCCCCGAAACCGGCCGTGTCAGAGGAGAAGAAAAAGGCTTGACTGTCAGTGAAGTGAGACACTGACAGTCAAGCCTTTTTCTTCTCCTCTGACACGGCCGCTTTCCATCTTGAGGGCGAGGCGTTTCTCTCGTTGTGGAAAGGCGTCCATTAGAGCACCTGGATGGTCTGGCAAGATCGAAGCTTTGGGACAGACTGCTTCATTAGACGACGCCCGCATATACAGTGGCATGCAGAAGATATCTGACCCTTGTCAGGTATACTAAAGCGCTGCCTAGCTTCCTTTAGTATACCTGACAAGGGTCTAGGCAGCGCTTTAGTATACCTGACAAGGGTCAGATATCTTTTGCATGCCACTGGTTATAAAGGTGGAATATTATACTGACGTTTTGTAGATGTTGTTTGATTCTTCTTATACGTTTGGAGCGTACAGAATACAGCATCGTAAATAGAACTCAATTATTCTATCGGCAGCTCCCACAAGGTTTCCACGACGCTCGTTCTTAATTATTTACTGTCTGTAGAAGCTTTGTCGTGAAATCTTGCCGAAATATCGACTGCCATCATGACACTCTACAGTAAGGTCCAGGTAGATCTCGATTGTACCTGGACGTCGTTGATGCACAAGAGGTCTGCAGTACAAGGTACTCCAGACTCCTGCCGAGTAGCACGCCGCTAGTCCTCTTCAGGGTGCCCTAGCCCTGCCACGGCCTAGCTCTCCTCTGCCCGCTGCCACTAGCAGTTCCACGAGACGCCCTTCCAACGCCTTACAGACGCCTCCAGACGCCTTCCAGCCTTTGACCCCAGATCTTGCCGTGTGCCTGACCTTAATGCGCCCCTAAGATAATCGCCTTGTTGACCGTCTTCACGCAGGCATCGTCTTCCTTTTCGCTAATGATGCTGCATGGCTGAGCTGGAGGCTCATGAATCGAAGCTATGGCTGGTGAGTCCGTCTCTGGAATTGCATGCCTTTGGCAGCCACAGCAACCACACAGCTGCAGCAAAGCACACGATGAGGCCGTGTGAGGAATTTCGTACAGCAGGGCCATATTCAACTATTTGTCTTTGATACGTCGTTCTTCTGCGTGTTCACCTTCAAGCACTGTTTCTGACCATGTTGATCTAGACCACGACTTACATGGAAGCGGCGGCATGTCTCTCCCCGTTCGTACCAGAGACGAAGGCGACGACGACGGACCACCTACCAGTGGCTTAGTCGATCACGGAGAGCCTTCAGAGTCACTTGCGGCCCACGAAGGCCGCCTTGAAGATGGAATGCTGCTGCGTGACTTTGAAGAACGCACCACTTTCTATGATGCCGTTGCGGAACTCCAGATGACACAGACGGAGGCGAAGCTGTTCTACCAGCGGTCAAGGAATGGCAACTCTCCATGGCCGCAGGCAACTCCGTTTGAGAGCCCTCTCATTTTCGCGGGATCTCGTCCGGCTACAGAGTACGGGGCTGACTCTTTGGTCCTTGACCCAGATGGTGGTTAGTCAACCTGTCTCTCAAAGCGTGCCAGATGAAAACGGACTGCTGATGATGCCATGACTAGAAACGCCGGATGCTGTAGATGCATCCTTCAGGCCCTTTGGATCAGCAAACCCATTCAGCCCAACGCATCTCCATAAGCCTAGCCCCAACGCCAGCTGCATTCTCAACGACGCAAAGGTCGCCAACGATACCCCTGCTGGATTGGCAGGGAGTGCATTTCTTGACACTGAGCCTCACATCACGGCCGAGCTCAGTGCCATCTCGAAACAAATTCACCGAATAGTTGATACAAGACGCAGATACATTGCCATCTCATCTCAAGGTCCAAACGACAACCCTCGAGATACCCCTGAGTGGGAAATCTACCCTCCTCCTCCCGAGCCCGCGTGGGTCTCAAGCCACGGCCATGGCCCCGACGAAACCGGGAGGCAAGGAGGAGGCTCATCGACAGACGCCACTGGGCCGAAGAGGCCTGTGCGGAGAAGAAAGTCCGGCCACCGTATTGGAGATGATTTCGACCTGGATGACTTGCTTCCTTTGCCAGACGCCAGCGAGATGACATTTGAGCTCGACAGCGAAGGAATCTACCAGGTTTTCGACAGTCCAACTAACAGGACTCCCGCGATACGCGTGCCTACAATCCGAGAATTCTACATGGACCTGGAGGAAATCGTCAGGGTCTCATCGGATGGTCCAAGCAAGAGCTTTGCCTTTCGTCGCCTCCAGTATCTAGAAGGGAAATTCAACCTCTATGCTCTCCTCAATGAATACCAGGAGACTGCCGATAGCAAAAAGGTGCCGCACCGAGATTTCTACAACGTCAGAAAGGTCGATACGCACGTCCATCATTCGGCCTGCATGAATCAGAAGCATCTGTTACGATTCATCAAGAGTAAAATGAAGAAGTCGCCGAATGAAGTCGTGCTCTTTCGGGATGGCAAACATCTTACCCTGGCAGAGGTCTTCGCCAGCATCAATCTGACAGCATATGATTTGAGCATAGATACCCTCGATATGCATGTAAGTCGCAGCCTCCATGACACCCGGCGGCATCGTGTCCTGATACAACGACGTTCTAACTGGCCGCAGGCACACATTGATTCCTTCCATCGGTTTGATAAATTCAATCTCAAGTACAACCCCATCGGCGAGTCACGCCTGCGGACGATTTTTCTTAAGACTGACAACTTCATGCATGGGCGATATTTGGCCGACATAACTAAAGAAGTGATAGCCGACTTGGAGTCTAGTAAATACCAGATGGTCGAGTGGCGCATATCTGTCTACGGCAAGTCCATCGATGAGTGGGATAAGCTTGCGGCCTGGGTTGTGGACAACAAGCTCTTTTCCCACAACGTTCGGTGGCTGGTCCAAATCCCTCGCCTCTACGACGTGTATAAGGCCAGCGGGTTGATGGACACCTTTGAGCAAGTTGTGCGGAATATCTTCCAGCCGCTCTTCGAGGCCACGAGAGATCCTTCGCGGCATCCAAAGCTACATGTGTTCCTCCAACGTGTCATTGGCTTCGATAGCGTCGATGACGAAAGCAAGATCGAAAGACGGCTCTTTAAGAAATTCCCCGTGCCCAGGTCTTGGAATACGACGCAGAATCCTCCGTATAGCTACTGGATCTACTTTTTGTATGCTAACATGACCTCGCTGAATCACTTCCGGCGGAGTCGCGGCTTCAACACGTTCGTCCTACGGCCTCATTGCGGAGAGGCCGGCGATAGCGAACACCTGGCCGTGGCAGCATTGTGTTGTCATAGCATCAGCCATGGCTTGCTGCTGCGGAAAGTGCCCCTGCTCCAGTACGTCTTCTACCTGGAGCAAATCGGAATCGCCATGTCGCCGCTGAGCAACAACGCGTTATTCTTGGCTTATGAGCGGAATCCCTTTCACCAGTATTTCAAGCGTGGCCTGAACGTCTCCTTGTCGACGGACGATCCGCTGCAGTTCGCCTTTACCAAGGAGCCCTTGATCGAGGAGTATGCCGTGGCCGCGCAGATATACAAGCTGAGCCCGGTAGATATGTGCGAGCTGGCCAAGAATTCGGTGAAGCAGAGTGGCTATGAGAAGTCCATCAAGCAGCAGTGGCTAGGTCAAGATTTCGAGAAGCCCGGGAAGGACGGGAACAATGTGGCCAAGACCAACGTGCCGGATCGCAGAGAGGAATTCCGGTACCATACCCTCCTTCAAGAGAGAGACATGTAAGTGATGTGTAACACCCTTGGTTTCCCCCTTCTCGTCGCAATGTCGCGCATAAACCGTGCCAGTACTGATTTGGGGCATTCAGCTTGAATCGCTATTCGGCGTACGGCGGTGGCAGTGAAACCGCGTCGAGCGCACCACGAGGCGTCGAGGCAGCGGAGCGAAAGGACAGCAACAAGTCTCTTCCTCTAGCTGCTACGGCGTCTGGACCCAAGGAAGCAGATGCCGGGGGGCATGCTGGATCCTTCTTCGACTCTCATGCAGCAGAGCCTCTTTTGCCCGCCGGCAGCGCGGCAGGGAATCACATCACCGGAAGCGACCCCATGATATTCCCGGGCATCCTTGCCCGAGAGCATCGGAACAGCAGTTCGCGAAATCTGGCGTCGGGCGGATGATTGAGCAGGGCACTACCTAGGCTGGTGTGGGCAGGACTTGAGGCTGTCGTTCTCGGAAAGTTGTAGTTTGCTATTGGTCGTCACAGTATGTAATGAATGTCCTCTTGTCATTCGGTCCTCTACGGCGCAGATAGTTCCACTCGGTTCATGGCCGTCATCTAGATCAACAGATCTGGGCTTTTCAATCACTCAGGATGCGTCATGTAGTTCTGTTTTCGACATGGTTCAATCTGTGACATTCAAGAGCAGAAAACCCATGTAAATGTCATTCACACATGCAACCGCATGACATGAAGACAACACCCCACCAACGCTAATCAAGCTTCCCCATCAAGCAACCTCAAGTCTAAAATCAACTTCAACCTTTCAGCATCTCAACATTCCCACTGTCGCCCTCCCAAGACCAACCACGCCAACCCTCGCAGACGTCACCCAAAGCTTTTCCACACTCGAACTCACCCCCTTCAAACACCATCTCACGAAGATACCCTATACAATGACCCCCCAAACGTCCACTCGCCCCATCCAGAAACTCTCAAAGGCAGTCGCCAAATGCTCAGTAGAGGTACTTTACTCAACTCACAGGCAAACAACGGAACAAAGCCGCCTCCAAAACACCCTTGTCCATTTACTTCAAAAGCTAACTCAGGTGAAAAAATGTCCCAGGCTGCTGCGTATGGAAAGTGCATCGTGGCGGACTACAACGACGTCACCAAGGACAAGTGCGCCCGAGAATTTATGAGGTTAAAGGACTGCTACTTGGTGAGTCGGACATGTTGCCCTCTATACCTTCTTACCATTTTATCGCCTCCAGCCGAGCACTGACACGAGCATCGTTCAACTACACATCACAGGCGGCAATGAAGAAAGTATAGACTTTCATACGTACGACATCGGAATCTTTGTTACTCTGTCTCTTTTTATCTTGTTTCATCTTCTTGCTTTACTTAGATTTAACTCTTCTACTGAATACACCGAGTTCTAAGCTGTATCTTCAAATCTTAACAAGTCGCAGCAGCAGCATGGCCTGCTGAATCTCTTGTTCCTCTTCCGCAATGAGCTCGCTCGTGGCGCCCTCTTGACGCTGCTCGACAGGCCGACGAAGGACCCTTTCAAAAGCAGAAGTCTGCGAAACCATCACCTTCTCCAGTCCAATGTTTTCGGGATCGGACAGGACCTGGTACTCCATCTTGACGTCGTCGGTGGGCTGCAGGCCGGCCTTCTTGCGCAGGCGCTGGACCCTGTTGATGATCTCTCGAGCCAGACCTTCCTCGGCTAACTCAGGATAGATCTCCGAGTCCAAGATGGTCAGCACGTCGCTGTCAGTGTTGATCTCCAGCTTCTTGGAGGCCTCGTCCTCCTTCACACTGCGGCGCACAACGAGGTCGCCCTCCTCGAGGCGGATGCCATCAACGATGATGTGCTTCTCCGTGAGATAGCTCTGCGCCTGCTCACTGGTCAAGCCTGGCAGGGCCTTCTTGACTCGTGCCATGTCCTTCTTGAGCTTCTTGCCCAGTACCGGCCAATCAGCCGTGACGCTGTACTGGACATTGTATTTCGCCTCGTCATCGGTGAGCACCAAATCCCTGATGTTCAGTTCCTCAGTAATGTAGGATTCGAGCGACTTGATGTCATCAAGATACTGCTTGTCGTGATGAAGAACAACCAGGGTTCGGAGAGGCGTCTTCAGCCCAATGCCTCTGCGCTCGCGCGAGACTCGCGCCAGCTCAATGACACGCTGCATTCTGGCGACTCTGCGTTCAACATCGGCATCGAACAGCTCCTCCTTTACTTCCGGGAAGGCCAGGAAGTGAACACTCCGGGCGTCTTCTCCTTGCAGCTCCTTGGGAATGTGCTTCACGAGCTTCAGATAGATGGTGTCTGACAGGAAAGGAGTGAAGGGGGCCAATCCTCGGCAGAGAGTGAAGAGGACGTCGAAGAGGGCATTGAGTGCATGGAGAGTATCATTCAGGCCGTTTTCTCCCTTGAGGCGTCGTCGGTTGAATCGGATGTACCAGTTGGTGGTGTTGTCAATGAGCTCCAGGAGTCGAGGGACGACGGTATACAGTCGGTAGCCTTCAATTACATGTTAGTTCAAGGCTTTCATCAGCAGTTCCGGTATCACGTACCTTTCATCTCTTCGTTGACAAACTTCAGCAGACTCTGGCAGCTGGCCAGAATCCACTTGTCCATGACGTTCGTGTTGGTAGTCTCCAATCCAACGTTCCACATGTAATCCACACCCTCAACCTTCTTCAAGAGCGCAACCTGGCCCTCGAAGAACTTGTAACTGTTCCATAGCGGGAGCAGCACCTTTTGAACGACTTCTCTTACTCCAGACTCCTTGAATCGCAGTGGCTCCGCTCGCACGACGGGGGAGTTGATGAGGTAGAGCCTCAGGGCATCAGAGCCGTATTTGCTCATCACGATGCTGGGGTCAGGGTAGTTCTTCAGTCGTTTTGACATCTTCTTGCCGTCTTCCGCCAAGACAATGCCGTTAACGACACAGTTCTTGAAGGGCGCGGTGCCGAACAGGTGCGTGCCCAGCACGAGCAGGGTGTAGAACCAGCCTCGGGTTTGGTCCAGGCCTTCGGCGATGAAATCTCCGGGGAAGGAATTCTTGAACTTCTCGACATTCTCAAACGGGTAGTGTTGACTGGCGTAGGGCATGCTTCCCGACTCGAACCAGCAGTCAAAGACCTCCTCCACACGCCTCAGCGTGCCCTTGCCCATCTTGCTGGGGATGGTGATGTGGTCGATCTTGTCACGGTGGATGTCGTTCAGCTCACCAGTATAGCCACTGAGCTCTCGAAGTTCCTCGACGCTGCCCACGCAAACGCGTTCCTCCAAGTCATCGCTCACCCAGAGAGGGATCGGTGTACCCCAGTATCGGTTCCTTCCCACGTTCCAGTCTCGCGCATTCTGGATCCAGCTGGCGAACCGACGCTCCTTGACGAATGAGGGAACCCAGTGAGAGTCCTCAATGTTCTTGAGCATGCTGGGGATAATCTCGGGAATGCGAATGAGCCAAGAAGGGACAGTCCTGTAGATGAGCGGAGTGTCGGATCGAGGACACATGGGGTAGGAGTGTCGAATCTGGGATTCAGCGACCAGTCGCCCGGCCTGCTTGAGGTACTTGATGATGTGCTTGTCGGCCTCTTTGACGTGCATTCCGGCGAAATCGGGGACACGGTCGGTAAAGTGACCAGTGTCGTTGATCGGATCCGGCGGAGGGCGCTTCTCGTTGATGATGCCCGCCTCGAGGGCCACATTGTAATCGTCCTCACCATAGGCTGGTGCCTGGTGCACAACTCCCACACCGCTATCGGCCGTAACATAGGTGGCGTTGAGGACTCGGAAACCTACATCCTTGAACTCTTCGTAGAAGTAGTCAAACAAAGGCTTGTACTTCCATCCAAGCATTTCCGAACCCTTGACCTTGCCAACCTTTGTGAAGTCAGCCTTCTTGGGGTCCTTGTACAGAGTGCCTAGCAGATTCTCCAGGATGATGTAAGTCTTTCCGGACTTGCCGTCCTTGATCTTGAGGTATTCAAAGTCTGGATGGGCAGCGAGGCCGGTGTGCGACGGCAGGGTCCAGGGGGTGGTCGTCCAGGCCAGGAGGTGAGTGTCCGGATCGTCCAACAAGGGGAAGGATACAACGACGGCGGGATCGGTAACGTCTTGGTAGTTTTGGTTGGCCTCGAAGTTGCTAAGGGCAGTGGTCAAGACTGTCGAGTAGGGCATCACTCGGTAGCCCTGGTAGACCTGTCCCTTGTCGAACAGCTGCTTGAAAACCCACCACAGCGACTCCATGAAGGTCGGGTCCATAGTCTGCGGTAACACATTAATAGCCGTCTCCTTACAATGTGCAGGAAGTTTTCAGTTCAGCCTGACCTTGTAGTCGTTGTCGAAATCAATCCATCGGCCCAAACGTTCGATGGTAGTGCGCCACTCAGCAGCGTACCGCATCACGATAGAGCGGCACTCCTCGTTATACTTTCCAATTCCCAGCTTCTCAACAGCAGCCTTTCCGGAGATTCCCAGCTTCTTGTCGATCTCGTGCTCGATGGGGATACCGTGGGTATCCCATCCGAATCGTCGCTCGACATGATAACCCTTCATGGACCAGTATCGGGGAATGATGTCCTTGATGGTAGAGGCGAGCAGGTGCCCGTAGTGAGGGAGACCTGTAGCGAATGGAGGGCCATCATAGAACGTATACGGGGGCCGGCCAGCGGACAGTTCCAGCTAAGAGCATCTTGTCAGAATGCGCACCAGCAACGAAGACGAATGAATTTGGACGGTCATACTTGGCGATGGAAAGCGTCGATCTCGCGCCATCTCTGGATGATGGCCTCCTCTTCCTTGGGGAAATCGATAGACATATCGCCGGTCTTCTCTCCTCGCAGAGAAGCGCAGTGTATAGAGGAGAGGAAGTGTTGAGATATGCCAGGGGAAAAGAAGGAAAAAAGAAGCACAAGGAAAGGCTGACAATTTCAACCACCCGCTGCTTCAAGCGCTTGAATTTCGTTCGGCCCGGAGTGAGTCAAAACTTCACATGGAGGGGCATTGAGGCAGCCCCTCATTGATCCTCACAGGGCAGGTGGGGGGGTTGCAGTTGCGGTCTCATAAATTGCTTTCTAGTGTTACGGCGCTAGGCCAGTAGCGGCAGTCACTCGGAGCCGGTCTAGGCAGTACCGGGTAACACTCTGCATCAGGCGGTGCCAGCACAGCTGATATAATCCGCGGCCAGACACGCGCTGACGCATCTTGGAATGACATCCCTTACCTACCTTAGGATTAACAGCCTGTCAACTTGGGTCAAGAGCTCTGGGGTATCCAGACCGAACAAACAACAACCCGAATACCGCCCCTGGAAGGCTTCACAGACGGCTGATGTGAGACGAGGTTATGTACACGGGCACCCACTTGGCACATAGAGCGAGAGCGAGAGACGACACGGACCTTGACGCGCTCACAGCCGTTTGCGCATAGCTCTCGACCATGTCGTTCTTGTTTGGGAGAGGCAGATCGCGGGCAGCTGCCGATCTACCCAGGCAAGCTCGGGATCACATCCTGAAGCTCGAAAGCCCTAACGGGGTCTCCAAGGTGAGCGGCGTAAGCCTAAGCCCCCCACGATACACGGTTCACGGTGTCGTCGCAGGCGGTTCCTCCCTAACACTAACACGGTCAGGCTGAAGAGCTTGCTCGCGTGCTCAATCAGATGAAGGTCGTCCTCCAAGGCACTCAAGGTATGCACACGCACACACACGCACACACAAACTCACCCATCCCACCCTCCGCACACAGACGCCATCACGCTCCCTCCGCACCTCCGTACTGCTCTTGACCCCCCTCCCCCTCGTCCCACCGTTCTCGGCCGAGCCGTCTGGGTGCATTAACACTGGTCCGAAGAAACTGAGAGCTCACCCGAGCAGATCTATCAGCTCGTCACGGCCCTGATAGACGAAGACCTGCTCCACCTGCTAGCTACCAACCTCTATCGCCTGCCCTTTGAGTCGCGAAAGGATACCCAAGTGATCTTCTCTTATGTATTCCGCTTCCGGCCCGCGGCCGCGGCTCCCAAGAGCGACCCCATCGCCCTGTCTTATGTGGTGTGTAACAGACCACAAGTCCTAGTTGAACTGTGTCGCGCCTATGACCACAAAGAAAGTGCCACGCCTGCGGGATCCGTCCTCCGAGAGCTCATCAAGAACGAGGCGGCGGCGGCCATTATCCTCTATGACGACGGCGATGAACCGGGATCTAGCTGTAAGGGTCTCAATGCCATTGACCGCAACCGACCTCAGAGCGGCCGAGGCGTGTTTTGGAAGTTCTTCGACTGGATCAACAAGAGCTCTTTCGAGGTTGCTGCGGACGCCTTCACGACCTTTCGGGTGGGACACGATGCTACAATCTCCCGAAGCGAATGCTCTAAAACATGTTTCTAACCACTCTTTCTTCTTCGACAGGAACTCTTGACGCGGCATAAAGACCTGATCCCGAAATACCTATCCACCAACTTCGACCTGTTCTTTGACAAGTACAACAACACCCTGGTCCAGTCCAACAGCTACGTCACCAAGCGGCAGTCCATCAAGCTCCTGGGCGAACTGCTGCTGGACCGCTCCAATTACAGCGTCATGACGGCCTATGTCGACAGTGGCGAGCATCTGAAAATCTGCATGAACCTTTTGCGGGACGACAGGAAGATGGTCCAGTATGAAGGGTTCCACGTGTTCAAGGTTTTCGTGGCCAATCCGCACAAGTCCATCGCCGTCCAGAAGATCCTCCTCATGAACCGCGAGAAGCTCCTGGTCTTCCTCGCGCACTTTCTCGAGGATCGGACCGACGACGAGCAATTCATTGATGAACGAGAATTCTTGATTAAGCAAATCCGTAATATGCCGTCGACTCCCGTGGTCTCTCAGCGATCTGTTAGCTCATCATAGGGTACATCGACTCTTAGAGGAGGCATACTAGCAGTTAGAAACGATATTGACGAGCGGCTTGCCACACCTCTTTTTTCTGATCTTGCTTTGTTTTTGCTTTCCTTTCTCCTTTCTTTTTCTTTTTTTTGGCCACTCTATCCTGATTTGTACTGGAGTTTGTCAGATACTGGGGAGTTTTCGGACGGCCTGGCCAAAATCAATTGCGGCTCAAGGGACATGCTATAAAGAAGATAATATTACAAACTGATACGGTATGCAGACAAAGGGTTCGGCTGGATAATCATCATACCCAAAGTCTTGAACCACAAACTAGCTATCCGAGCAACAAAATCATAACTTGCTACTGTAACCTTTTTCTGTTCGTCTCATTCTCCGTTCGCGTCCCACAATCCTGAACGTCGGGTGACACATGCCGACTCTCCGAATTGGCTCGTGAAAAGCTGAAGGCTGCGGAAGCGTCATCGTTGTCTAGAGAGAAGCACATTGACGCTCTCTCGCGCATTCTGGCTGTTCCACACACTGTTGCTGCCGCCTCGTCGCCACTCATCCCCAGCCACGTTTTCGGCATCGCCTGCCGCTTCGCCCATGATGATTTCGAGGTCGCGCTTCTGCGAACTGAGCCAACTCTTTACAAAATTGGCGGGGTCTTGGCTCAACGAAGCGAAGAAGGAGTGCTTGGCTTTGGACATTGAGATTGCTTGCACGAGCCTGGCCAACTGTTCGTCCAGCACGGTGATTTGCTTCAGCGTGGCCGCATATTGAGGGTTGTTTAATAGCGGGCGCAGGTTGGCCTTGATGGGATCCTCCACCAGCACTTGGACATCGTATACTGTAGGCTGAGGGTTTCTGTGGAATTCTTCGTCCACCCGAATCGTATACGGCAGGGATATAGGGGGTAGAGGTCGCAGATGCGGCATCACGTATTCGCTCAGCATTGGTATGACGCCCGCGTCTCGCCCGATAACCTGAGTTGGTCAGTATTCATGGCTGATAATAAGCGATTACCTAGAAGCAGTTGGAGTGTAACGGACCTTTCTCAAGTTGGCATCGCAACGGAAATTACGCCTTTCCTCATCGTCCTGCAATCCGGATAGTCGTATGTATTCCCACAGTGCCATGACAGCCTCGTGCTGCGTGGCTTCAGTCATGTCGACGATTTGCGCGAGCTCGGGAGTCAGCTGGTATCGTTCGGGCGACTCGTGCCTCTCCAGGTTGATTGTGATGTTCATGTTCTCGTCTCCGTTGCGCTTGAAGGTGAATTCGTCAAAGTCGGCCTCGGCTGGCAGCTGGGCACCTGCTTGGGCTTGCGAGCCTTCCGGCCGCCTCCATTCCACATTCTGCTCGGAGCCATTCCGGAACCGAGAGCGGTCGAAGTCGACGGTTATGGACTTGAAAAAATGCGAAAACCTGGGCTTCTTCTGGCTCGGCTCTGTGCCAGAAGGCTTCTGAGCCTTGCTTCCTTCCTGTTTATCCTCGGACGAAGAGGCTGCGGGCGTCGTTTGCTCGTTTTTCGATTGATCATCGTCGTCGAGGAGATAGCCCTCGATTTTCACGCGGTAAGACGCTTCGGTCGCTGGCGTGAAGTCGAAAGAATCCGCATTGAGACTGTTGCCCTGCCAGATCTGATCTTCGACCGTGTTGCTGATCCAGATCCGCAGAGTCTTGCGCAGCTAGAGAAAAAGTTGTCAGCCGTGTTGCACATACCACTCTCCAGCAAACGATGGATGGAGGTGGAGGCCAACCTTGGAACTTCGCTTTGCATCATCGAGCACGTCGAGCCGTTTCCGCGTGATCGTGGCGTCAATCAGTCTCTCCACATCCCTCAGCTCCGCATATCTCTTGACGGCTTCCGGATCGACGATGCTGTCCTCCACGCCATCGGGGATGTTCTTGTCCGTCGGCTTGCGACTTCTCCGCTTCGCCAACTCGCTGGCCTGCGCTTGCGCTTGCTGCTGGTGAGCAATTTGCGCCTGTGTGAGAGGGACGGAAGGGTGCGGTCCAGAGGACATCATGGGGCCTGTTGATCGAGTTAGACAAGATGCGATCGGGTCAAGTCAGGTCAGTAGTAAAAAGAAAGAGAGTGAGAGAGAGAGGAAGAGGGAAGCGTACCGATTCCTCCGCGCCTCGGATTTGGAGGATGCGGCGACCGCTGCGGCGCCTGCTGTCCATAAGCACGATATTGCTGTGGCTGCATCATGGTGGACTTTTTGACAACGGGACCGATGCTTAGCAGTTGTGAGCCGCGATGATGGCCATTTGCGCTGGCTGATGTAAAGCGATATCGCGTCGCGAAACACGGGCGGCGATCCAGTCACGTGCTTGCGCCAATCAAGCAGCGCCGCCGCCATCGACGGTAAAACGGCCAGGTACCCGGTACCTACCCCTGCAGCCGGATCATCACTGCAGTGCCTTGAAGCCATCACCATGCAGTTGGTACTCGTACCTTGGAAGACGGGGGACATCTCAGAAAGTCTCCAGGTGAGATCAGCCATCTTCTTTCGTTTCATATCCACAACACACCAAAAGAAGACGGCTTCCCCATTCGACAAGAACTAGACGCAAAGTGTCAAGTCCTTAGCAAGGTGCAAGGGTTTCCTTTCGTCACAAGAGGCAGACCTTAGTATCTGTGTCTGGTGAAGCATCGGAAACGTCAAAGCAACCAGCCAAGGCATAGAGTCTCGGGATCAACCGCTTATGCGAGCCAATCGAGTCCTGTCGGGGGAGCACATCAATATGCATGGGTGTGTTTGAAGCTTTCAGTTGTCAGTTCGCCAAGTGATCGATATCGCCCTCCATAAAGTCACTCAGAAATGGCGCCGTAGTGCAAGGTAACAAAGGTATGGTTAAGTGATTTCATCTAAAACTACGCAGTGGGTAGGTATCTTCCTACCCACCTGTATATACGTGGGTGCCTATGTACAGTGGTATATGTGGTAACTATCAACGATGGAAAATTGCCCCTAGCAAAGCCGCCCTCTTGCAACATCTCCCGTGCCGTCACAGCCGCCGAAAGGAAGGCCATCTAGATGAGACCGTTCTTGAGGTTGTCGTACTTGGAGTCGGGGTAGCTCAACAGGTTCTGAGTCGAGTCAAGGGCTCCGAGAGCCTTGTGGCTTGTCCCGATCAGCGAGTCAGCTCCCTTCTTGTCGGCCGAGGCTTCCCAGAACATGCTGCCGCCCAGGCCAAGGGACTTGAGGTAAGCCACCTTGGTGTTGATCACATCGGGGGTATCGAAAGAGATGAGCTCCTTCGTGCTCGGGTCATAGCTGTAGGAAGCCTTGGCGACGTCATCATACTGGACGGTAGCGCCGGCCTTGGGCAGGGCCTTGTAATCCCAGACGCCGTTCTCCCAGCTTCCAGACCCGATTCCGCTAAAGGGCTGGCCAATGCCAGAGGTGGACTCAAAGGATCGGCCATAGATGGGCATGCCGAGGACAATCTTGTTTGCAGGAACACCGCCCTTGATGTAGGCCTTGACGGCATCATCGGTGTTGAAGGGCGTCGCGTTGGGGTTCTGCGGGTTGGCATACAGGTTGGCGTCGTGGCCGGAGGCGTTGCTCCAAGATCCGGCATAGTCGTAGGCCATGAGGTTGACATAGTCGAGGACTTGGCCGAGATCAGCCAGGCGCAGGACGGAGTAGTTGACCTCGCCGGCTGGGGCAGCAATGGAGAGAAGGAAGTGGTAGCCAGGGGCGTGCTGTGCGGCATAGGCGTCGAGCTGAGATCGGACTTCCTTCAGCAGAAGAATCATGTTGGAGGCCTGGGTGCTGTCTGCAGGGTATTCCCAGTCGATGTCGATGCCGTCGAAGCCCCAGTCCTTCATGAATGTGATGGCAGTTGAGGCGAATCGCTTCCGGTTTGCATCCGTGCTCGCCGCAGACGCAAAGTTGGTGGAATAGGTCCAGCCACCAATGGAAAGCATGACCTTGAGGTTTCGGTTGGCCTTCTTCAACTTGAACAGTTGCTTGGCACAGCCGTACACATTGGTGCCGACATCGTTCCAGGCTAACGTGGGTGTAAGCATGTATACCAAAACACAGATGCGCGATCACTGAAGGGGTCGGGAGTTCATACAATCATCAGCATAGTGCTTCTCGGCATCAGCGTACGTATCACTGGAGACACTGCGTGGTGGTCAGTAAATGAGGAGCATCGAGTGTGACCTGTTCGGTCTAGGATGATGAACTTACACAGTGCCGTCTGCTTGGAGGTTCATGAACGAGTAGATGACATGAGTGATGTCCGACGCGACCAAATCTGCAGGCTGGAAGTTGCGTCCGTAGATGCCCCTTTTGACCACCAATTGTCAGCCAGTGAAGCTGTTGATCCGCTTCCGAAGAACACTCACCAGTTTGTAAAGTAAACAGCATTCGCAAATCCACTGGCTCTCTTCTCAACAGAACGTTCGTTTATGGCGAGGGGGCTCGCAGAGGTGAGAGTAGCCTGCAGCGCGGCCAGCAGGGCCACGGACTTGCCGAGGAAGTTCAACATGGCGAGGGATGCCTCAGAATTCAAGAAACTGTAATGCGAAGGAAATTGTGCTGCTCTTTGAGTCTTTTACTTGTGCCACTTGCTGAATGAGCTTTCATCTGGGGTATCGAACGGCAGGCCGACATACTTATACTTCGATCCATGGGATGGACTTGAACCTCGAGCTGCTCTATCAAGCATGAGGCTCACGTCCACTCACTTCCCCTGCACCCTCTTGGCAACCACATGTAACCCATGTTTTGCTGTTAACATTGCTGGAGGGAATCAGTGGCAACGTTATGCCCTGGAAGTTCGACAAGCCCGTGACTCTGGAGGCATGCCACCCTAGTCCCGTGCTCGAATATCCAGCGGCTGTCAACTCGTCAGATTCTCCAGACCAGAGCAGCAGCATATCCGGGGCATCAGCCAAAGCGAGGTGGCCGAAGGACAGCCGTGATTGGCTCCGAGACGGTGGGAAGCACCCAATGAAGGCATACTTCGCCAAGTCTAGCAACGTTGCGAATCGTGGTACTAGCGAGAACCCGGTTCCTCTGATATGCATGTGAACTGGGGAGGATTCCTGGCCTGCGCCGGGGGGCGGTCCTGAACGCCGTCAGGGGTGGTACTGCCAGGCACAAGAGGCCGGCCTAGGGAGCACGGGCGGATTACGGAAGGCTGCCATGTGCTCAGGACACCAAGGTAGTGTCTCATCGATCGGGGAGCTGTTGGGCGCATGAAGGGTCCCTCCCTCTACGTCGTCAGCATCCGATGACGCCTCTCGAAGGCGGGAGCGACATCTGCAGACACACAGAGAGATAGAGTTCGTCATCGCTGGCGAACGGGCCATGGACGATGATGCGCCTACAACGTGGCATCTCGGGCGGCTCTGCCATCTGCTGGACATTTGCGACTGCGGGCGTGATGCACAATCCATGACCCTGCCAGAGCTGATGTCTCAAGCTCTGATAGTGATGTACTGAAGTACCTGAGGTATCGCGCCGAGGAGGTGGGCGCTTGGCCTTTTGCCGCTTCGGGCAGGAGAGTCTGGGGTGCTGCGGGCCTGCCTGGATAAGGCTCCGAGGCCAGGGAACATGAAGGCTCTCCCCTGCATCTCCAGCTGACACCACCAATGCGATGCCTAGTAGTACCTCTAATAATCCCGAGCGTTACTCGTATGAGCAGGTAGGTCCAAGCTTCTTCTATAAGGCAGGTAAGCTTATACTAAAGGTGGGAGTAGGTTGGTTTGGCCTACGAGGAGCTCAAGGGCCTGTCGATGGCGGTTCGCACGAGCGGATATACCGCTCTCGACACAAGCGCATACCCTATCGTGAGAGAGTCGCATCGTGGGGTTGCTCTGCGGAGCATGACATCCCGTTTTGCTGCCCAAAGCAGTCTTCCCTCTGGATCTCCATCTCTGGGGGTTCTTCCCCCAAGCATGTGCTGATGCTACGTCCTCATTCGAGCGTGTGGCTTGGATACCAGCCTCTGCCTTTCCGTACCATCATTCCATGCCCCAACTTCCTTCCGTCAACTGACACAGCGAACCAAGTTTATCAGAGCACATCTATCCAATCCTGCTGGGCAGGCAATCGAGATGAAGCCAGATCGAAGACCGACAGGATGATGCCGAGGACAAACCTGCTGGTCGCGATAGAGCACGGGTGCTGCAACTTCAAGGTAGGTAGGTCGGTACTGTATGAGATGAGATGAAACACCGCTAACCGGTATCTGGCAATCCCCCGTCACACGCCGATATGGACCGGGAGCATGCGCTTCTCGAAAGAGACAGATACGCTTCGTGATCTTGACTATCTGCTGCTGTGACCTACCTGATGGGGTATCGTCGTCGCTTGCTAAAAGGGCCGCTTCTGCGTCAGGCGGAGAATAACCTTGAAAGTCTGACCGCACGAATCAGCATGGTTGTTAGAGGTATTATACAGGCCGTGATAACCTAGTAATTAAGGTAAAATCATTTGCTCCGTGAATCAAGCCGTGAAGCGGGGAGCCGAATACCTAGCACTGGCGCACTCCGGCCGTATCTAATTTGCAATCGAGCTTGCAATCCCGGCGCTTACTATCATAACTGCCGTCCCTGCGAGACACTGCGTGGAGGCGGCATAAGCCTCGCTGCCTGGGGAGGTACGAGGTAGGCATGGGCAACCTCCTTGGTAACTGGGTGTAAGAATGATAGTGATACTGGATGTCAGATCAAAGCATACCTAGAATCGAACGCGCAAGGTGATTTGTCTCGTGGGCAAGCAGGCAAACCAAGTGGGAGAGCATTATCACTGTTACATAAGGTGCTCCTCCTGGGTGGCCTGCTCGCAACCACTGCGGCCGACCCGATCATCTGCTATTCCCTACATCCAAAGAGATTGGAAACATGAAGAAGGCCCTTGCTGGAGTTGCAAGAGAAGTGCATGCAGCTGCCATCAGAGCAGACGCGTCGCCTGATCCCCCATCTTCCACCGGGCTGTCGTCTACTAATAACCTCCTTGCCCTATCGCCGCTGACCAGAACGCACCTACCTTCCGTCTCCAGCTAGCCTCCGAGAAGGGCACTATCTCCCCCCTCATATCCCACCTCTGCCTCCTTACAACTAAGGTACTGTATGTGACCAGAACCGCCAGCATCAAGGGCAAGCGCTGCCTGGTGCAATCAACAACGAAGACGCAGTTGCAAGACGTGATGCAACATTGGCTGGCTTGCAAGGCAGGAGGAGCGCGCCCGTCTGGTCGTCTCTATCCTTCTGGGGTGGCATCATGTTTCTACCTCATTGGCCACAACCTCCCTCCTCTTCCTATGAACCACCTCCACCAGAGATATCTTGTGCCGTCTACGCAGTATCGCGTCCGATGCTGAACTAACCGGTGGTCGGCTGGGGCGCTCCGAAGTTTCGCAGCCTTGTATTGTTACACCACCCATTATTCGATGAACTGGAGCTCGGCCGGCCCTCAGAACTGCAGGCAATCTTCCGTTGCATGCGTCGTCCCCTGAATAATATCGTCTATACAGCTTCGGCTTCACCTGATTTAGCCGGGCAGGACTGGGGTCCGCGGCCAATGGGCCTGCTTGCAGCGGCTGATTCCTGCCATGACTCCTTCCACGGTCCTAGAGTTCACGCCGAAAAGGAATCCCGCCTATGCCCGGCATAAGGGAGGGAATGCGGCAAATGTCACCTGCCTATTCCCTAGATCTGATTCTGGATATGGCTCTCTCGATGGCTCCTCTATAGACTCACCACGCCACTCCCATTCCACTCCGGTTTCGCACCTCGAGGGGCACGGTTCCCGTCTTGGCCCGGACCTGTCAACCGGACGGCCAAAGACGGAGGCGTCATCGCGCCTTTCCACGTCGAAGCGGAAGCCGTGTCCAGCCCCGGCGGCTTATCACCCAGTTGTTGCGTGGAACCCGCAGCAGCTGAACCTCTCACCCGGCAGCAAAGATGGGGCAAAGACGCCGCTCGCCCAGCCAAGATGCGATGCTGGGGGCCTGCGCAGCCCGGATAGGTTTGTCCCTCAACGGGATAGTGACAAGTCGAGCAAGCAGGTGTACCAGACCACGAAGCCCCTTCAGGATCTTTCGCCCGCCGAGAAGCTACTGAGGAGAAAGGGAGCCTCTTCCAGTCAATACTCAAGAACCGAGCGCCCTCCAGCACATGCGTCGGACAATGCCCGCATGGCACTGGTTGGCCATTCCCGCAGCCAAGGTTGTTCTTATTCCCCAGATGAAACCAAGGCACACAGCTGAGAGTGTTGACTTGCTAACTTGCTGTGGATAGTAAGGAACGTGGTACCATCGAACAGTCCCTCGGCAGCCAGACAACCCAGCCAGGGCAACGTATGGATGGTGGGCGGCGTGGCCCCAGGGACACCCGAGATGGATCGCAACCAACGCCGCCCCCCTCGAGGCGTGACACCGGCTCGTCTCTTCACTATGTCTGTGAATACGATGAAACCCAGCCGGCGCGATGATTTGCAATCCTACCATGGCCGTGTTGCCTCTGCCCTCAGGATTGACCGTATCCGCCGCGTACTGGAGTTCACCGGTGTCAGATCTACCACCCCTGGTTCTCCTATTCGGACGATGCCATTGCTTGCAGACCTGGAGCATGGTTCATGGGCTCAGAGTACTGATGAGGACGATCTGCGTGCACCTTTCGGTATGAAGCCAATGCCACAATGCCCATCCGGAGAAGCAGCGTTTCATTAACAGTTGGCATTCCAGGCAATGGCAGTGCTCCACCAAGGCGATCTCTCCCTACGGCCCCCTTCAGGTAACCCGACCCTCTTGCTTCACAACTTGCATCCACCAAGCTAACGAATATTGCAAAGAGTCCTAGATGCTCCAGATCTGCGTGATGACTTCTACTGTTCTGTTCTAGCATACTCACCCAGCTGTCAGAAGCTTGCAGTTGGCCTGGGGAATGTCCTGTATATCTGGTCTAAGGGGTCGAGGCCTCGGGCCATGCATGGATCTGCTGCGTCCCACGTATGGCTAACGTCGGTTGCTTTCTCGTCGGTCCAAGGAGGAAAATGCATCCTGGCCATAGGACGTTCAGACGGAACCTTGGTGCTCAAGTCCACTTATGACGCCCTTCCGCGCTTTCAGGTTCAGCAGCCCTTTCCGGTATCTTGCGTGAGCTGGCGCCCAATAACGACTTTGAGACCCTCCCGAAACCCCTTCAACCCCGGAATCGCCGTGCGGACGGAGGACTTGATCATCGGTGACGATACCGGCGCGGTGTACTACTATGCAGTAGAGTGGCCCATGGGCTGGGAGGTCACACGAGACACCTGGCCAGGAACTATATATCTCATCGCCAAAGTTTCACTACACACTCAACAGATATGCGGCCTATCTTGGTCGCCCAACGGGAAACTCTTCGCGACGGGGGGAAATGATAACTTGTGCTGTCTCTTTGACGCAGATTGCGTGGTTGCCGAGAAGCAAGACTCTGTCCAACACAAACCGCACTGGCCGGGATAGCATTTGGCCACTGGAAGCACCCAGGATGGCTTGGGCGGCCAAACGCGCGGCTTGGTGCCCCCGGGATGCCTGCCCAAGCACGATGGCGCGACCAACTAGGAGGATGCAACCAACGTCCAACCTCCAAGACCATCATCCATGGCGATCCGGAGGTTGGGTCCTGGGGCTGAAAAGCATCGCTGGATACACAAAGCCGCAGTCAAGGCCATTGCCTTCTGCCCGTGGCGTGAAGGACTGGTTGCAACCGGAGGCGGTTCCAACGACAAGTGCATCCATTTCTACCACACAAGTTCAGGCGCGGCTTTGGCCACGATAGCGGTTTCGGCCCAGGTGACGGCTCTCATCTGGTCATCAACGAGACGTGAGATTGCGGCTACCTTTGGGTACACTGAACCGGAGCATCCTTACCGCATCGCCATATTCAGCTGGCCCGAATGCAAGCAAGTGGCGGCGATTCCATGGGAGGGAGAGCTTCGAGCGCTGTATGCCATCCCTTTCCCGCGAGGCCCGGCCAAGACAAAGGCAACGAACGTCGATCAGAAGAGTCGCGAGGGTTGTATCGTTGTGGCGTCAAGTGACAGAAGCGTCAAGTTCCACGAGATTTGGTGCAACGAAGGCAAGATCCTGGGAGGGGGGAGGGGAATGTTAGGGGGTAGTGGTATTCTCGACAGCCTTGAGGGAATCGACCACGAGGGGGATGTGATTCGCTGATGGTTTTCCCCAACCACGGCGGCAAAGAAACACATTAACAGCGTCATTGTGAGAATTCTAGATTGCAAGACCAACAATCATACCTAATTATATAGTACTATGAGTGAGCGCATCTACCCATTGGGAATGGAAATTGAACTGAAGTGAGAACCCAAAGCAAGGCCAAAACTTTGAAACAAGAATAAGAAAAGGGGGTTTGAAGACTATCGCGGCAGCGATGTCTATACTGAATGATTGTGCGCCGCAAAGAAAGCAACCTCGGGGAGATTGGCAACGCTTCGGTGGTCAGCAATCCCTCAACGCCAACGCCAACGCCGCTTTATGTGAGAATCCAGCCATGACATGTCTTTGTGCGAGGTCATTTGAGGATGGCAATCAAGAGAACAAGAATCACGATGAGAATGAAGATGATGGCCATCTGCTTGTTTTCCGAAGCACCCTTTGCAACTTTGCCCAGAGCCCTCTTGGCTCGATCCACTCGGCTCTGGTGGCGGTTCGTAACATGGTCGACTTCGTCCAGAATGGCCATGTGGCTTTCTAACTCGTCTCCAATCTGCATGCTGAGCTCCCGCTGCCGGCCGATGGACTCTCCCAGGCGATCAAGATGCTCGTCTTGCTCCTGCATGATCTGATTATGGTACTCGTATATCTGCTGATTTGACATGCCGGCGGCGTTGTCGCTGTATCCCAGCGAATCCGACGAGGCATTCGGATCGTCGTGATAGCGGCCGAAGAGCTCCTGCGTTGGGGACCGGGGCGTTTCGCTGAACCGCACGGTCTTGGGTTTGCGACCGGCTCTGTGGGCTGAGGATGCGAGGTCGTCCGTCTCCTCGCCGGCTGCGGCATCGATGGTGTTGGCGGAGGTGCCGGCGAGGGAGTGATACTGGGTTATTAAGTCGTCAAACTGCTTGTGCAGCGCCGGGAGAGATTCAGCAATGGCTTGCGCGGCCCTGGGGGGTTTTGGAATGCAGAAGTTAGCACAAGTTGGAAAGCCGACGACTTGCCGCCGGTCTTTTGGTCGCATGTGTTTTTCGTTTTCCTTGTTTCGCAAAGCTTCAAGGCAAACGGGCGAGCGGACGGATGGGGCCGGGGGGGACAAACATTTGATCGCCGGCCTGCTGGAGGCGGGCGCTCTCCTGGTCGAGCGAGGCGATGCCATTCCGGAGCTGGTCGAAGGAGCGCGAGATGTCACCGCTGAGAGAGTCGTCGTCGGGGTTGAGGGCTTTGGCGCGCTGCCATTCGAGCAGCGACAGCTTGATGTGGTCGGCGAGCAGGAAGAGCTGTGACGGGCTGGGCATTTTTTATTTTTTATTTTCTCCTTCTCTTCTTCTAATTTTTGTTTCAGTTATTTTCGCTGGGCAAGTTGGACTGGTGGAAACATGTAGCGGAAGCTTGGTGAGGGCATCGCCGGGTTTGTTTGAATGCCCGCGGTTACGCACGCAGTGCGGTGGCCGTTCTGAGCTAGAGTCGCAGAAGAACCAGGCAGCGTGGGGTGGGTATCGACTACTTCGAGATTGCCCGGGGAAGCTCGCTTGTGCCCTGCTGTTGTGTCAAGCTGATGGAGTTGGCAGAGGTACTGGATACCTTGATCGTAGTACGGAGTACCTAGGTAAGGTGGGTTAGTAGTAGGTAGAGCTCGGGTACCGTACTTTAGCCTCAATTCAAGAGGGAAGGAAACAAAGGAGACGAAAGGATGGAAGTTTGGATTATCAGAGAAATGCCCGTTTGAATGATGATCTGTATAAGCAAAGCCGTGAACTATCGATTCGAAAAGAAGGTACTAATGAGGCTGGCCTGCTGTCGGACCACGTAATCGAGGCGGGTGGAGGTATACTTCCACCTACAAGGCGGATACGGTACTAGAGCTGATCGACCTTACCTTATTACCAAGATATGCTTCTAAGACGCATCTTAGACTTCAGAACGCTGCCGAGGACCCCAGCGATGCGCCATGGTCTGCTTGGCCTGTCCCAACACCCTCCGCCCTTGCTCGACCTTCGCATACAAGACGCGACACTCGCGGCACTCACAGCCCTCGCCAGCGGTCGTCCACGCTCTCTCCGCATTGCCTCGCCGTCTATCATGCTGATCGCTGTTTCGCGCCTCGAGCTCACATCTGGACAACTTTCCGCAAGCCTGCTGGATCCTCCATTTCCAGTAGCATGAGCATCGTCCTGCCGGGTAAGCCGCAGTCAAGACTCCAAGGTCTGGCTATTGCTTATTGGAACGGCCTGCACCTCAATGTAAGAGAGAGCCCGCTGCCCCTGTTGCCCGTGAAGCTGCTCGATGGCACATAAGCTTACCCGCATGGCCCTCGAACCAACCAGGCATACGTCACCGGAAATGCGTTTACCATCCTCGACGGTCTGCAGTCCATCGTCCAGACAATCTACGACGAGAATGACGAGCCGCTGCAGGCCATAGCCATCGACGAGCTGACGGGCAAAATCGCCGTGGCAACAGTAGCGCAGGTCCGGATATACAAGCCGTCGGGAGGGTCGCAGGAAGATGCCTTGAAGGTCGCGCGCCATCTTCGCTACCAAACCTACACGGCAACCTGGGCTAACCTGTCGATAGTGGGCGCTGCAATTTGCCTTTGCCATACCGCACGACGACCCCGAGATCATACCAGCCTTGTCTTGGGGCAGCTCAGAAGAGCTTCTCGTTGCTGGCCGGTGCCTCTCCTTGTATTCCATAGGCGAGCACTTTGAATACTTGTGGGAGCAGAAGCTTCCTTGCCCTGCTAAAATAGCAACCCTTTCATACGATTCGGCATACATCGCCTCTCTCTCTCACCATGATCACCTTCCAAAGGTCTGGCGCCGCCTGACTTATGGCCCCAACGACGTCCGATTCGACCTGGCCTACCTCCGCCACCCGGGCGCCGTTACGAGCATCAGATGGCGCAAGCCGTTTCACGTGGAGCAAACCACGGGCAACATCTTGTACACCAGCTGCATGGATGGCTATGTACGTGTGTGGATCCCGACAGACACAGCAAGCGGATGGAAGTGGCAGCTCTGGGGGAAGATCGATGTTGCTCAATCTATGCCGGGCAACGTCCGTCCACCAGAGCCATGGCTGGTTTGCTTCATAGACGGGCGAGACTTCACTGCTTCTGTGGAGAGGGCCATAGAACAGCGGATGGCAGATGACAGCAGCACCGACGATGTGGCATTGGACCATCTGGTAGCCATTGCGAACAGGAGCCCCGAGATATGCCTCGCCATGAACCGGTCGGGCTTCTTGACCGCCTGGGCTCTGGAGAATGTGGGCTGTGCCTCGTCGGACGAACGCCAGATTTTCAACATTGCGCAGACGACATCGCCGGAGCTGGAGAACTTCGCCAGCCTGATACCCTCGGACGACTTCTCCCATCTGGAAGTGGAAACGTACTGCAACCGGAAAACCGGACAGCTGCGAATCCTGCTGCACATCTTCGATGGCAGGATAGCGATATTCGAATGCAGCGCTGCTGATCTATTCGACCCCACGGCTAATGATAGGCGGCTGCTGCTCCGTACGATATGGACGGGCCACTCTGCCTCGATCAAGAAGATAGTGCGCAACTTTAGTGGTCGAGCAGTCGTGTCGAGGACGAAAGATGGCGAGACTATCGTGTGGAACCACGCGCTGACGACCCGGCCGGGCTCCTCTTGTCTTTCTTTCAATCGGCGAAGCACGATTCCCGAGAATGGCCACATCCATCGCATCTGTGTTCTTCGTCAGGGCCGGTTCGTCGTTTTCCTCAGAGAGAACGTCATATCGCTCTGGGATTGTCGGCATCCAAAGGGTGCCATACTTGCCCGTAGGACATACGAGGCTTCGGGCGATCCCCTGTGTCTCATCATCTTACCCAAGCCGCAGCATGTTCACTACACAACCGCGCATATCGCCATGATTACTTCTAAGGGGCGCGGCATTGTCTGGCAGCTCAGTCTTCCAAACTATATCAAGGAGCCAACCGGCATATTTGGCGCGGGCATCGAGCCCTTCTGCCTGGTTGACCTCAAGTTGGCCGAAGATTTGAAGTATGTCCTCCCAGTTGATCCCGCTGGCTCTGGCCCGGTGTCATCCGAGTTCCTCGACATCTTTGCCAAGGATATCGCTATATCCTGTACTCACGACGGTCGAATCGATCTCTGGACAGCTCGTGTTGACCCGCAGCGCAAGTCCGTAGGGTGGCTATCAACGTGCTACGCCGAGACGAACTTCTCAGAGCCAGCATTAGCTAGTGGCAGTATGCTGAAGAAGGCTGCGATTGTAAGCTCCAACAGGTCGAGGCTTGCTATATGGGATGTTGGCGGCTCCCGCCTAGAGTTCGACGAGGACTATGAGTCGCAAGATGCTATCCAGGACCTTGACTGGACCTCGACCCCTGACGCTCAGTCGATACTTGCTGTTGGATTTCAATACCGCGTCCTTCTGCTGTCTCAAATGAGATTTGACTACCTGAACAAGGGCGCAGCCTGGGCTCCAATCCGCGAAATCAACACCCGCGATCTGACGCCCCATCCGATCGGTGATTCGACGTGGCTCGCTCATGGCCATCTCCTTATTGGGGCGGGTAACCAGTTGTTCATTTACGATCGACGGGTTGGCATGGATGAGTCCCCTACCGCCGATCTCAGACTGCCGCATCGTCAAGACGGCACATGGGATCTCTTCGAGGCAGTGCAGAGATTCAACGGCCCTCTCCCCGTGTTCCACCCTCAGTTCTTGAGTCAATGTATCCTCGCAGGCAGGAACAAGCTCGTGCGACGGATCCTCGTGGAGCTTCACAAGACGTTGAAGTTCCTTGTGCCAGGCGACTCTGTGGACAATTACCTCGGGATTGATCTGCAAGAGTTCTATGAGCCAACCGCGGTATGGTCCAGTCCACGCTTCTTCTTGCACGAGTTAGACTAATTCAATGTATAGGAAAACACCCGTCAAGGACACAGCACTGGATTTAGCTATCTAGACGCATCCTCCGTGGGCGAAGATGACGAAATTTTCACTGAAGAAATCGCCACTTCAATCAACGAAAAGCTCACTCGATTAGGGATACCGCAGCTCTCCGGCCATGAGCAAATTCAACTGGTGGATATCATTGAATGCGTAGCACTGGTGGAGCGAGAGCGTCGTTCGATTGATGAAAACGGAGCTCGGTTTATGCTCTTTTTCAGACAGCACGCACTTCGCAAAGGCCGCACCAATGAGATACAGCTCTCATGGAGAGAGATTAACTGGGCATACCACTCGGAGAGCCAAGACATTCTTTCGGATTTTGTGACTCGTCAGAATCACAACGTCTTACTGTGGGAACACGCCCGAGAGAGCGGCATCTTCATGTGGCTCACGGATACGCAGCATTTGGTTTGTGATAAGGAAAGGAATCGTTTTGCAGTACCGAAGTGCTGACTTTGAGTAGCAACGGCAGTTTGAGGCTGTCGCGCGAAGCGAATACACAAAAGACGGAACCCGAAGCCCAGTGGAATGCAGCCTGTTCTACATTGCGCTTCGCAAGAAGACGATACTGCAGGGACTCTGGCGAATGGCCGGCGGAGACAAGGAACAGGCCACAACTCTGCGGTTCTTGGCTCACGACTTCGAAGAGCCAAGGTGGCGTACAGCTGCGCTGAAGAACGCATATGCGCTGTTGAGCAAGCGGCGGTTTAGTAAGTGAAAGTGACGGGACTTTTCAACGACATGTTCGTCTCTCTAACAGGCAACAGAGTATGCGGCCGCCTTCTTTTTGTTAGCCGACCGGCTGGATAGTGCCGTTGAGGTCTGCCTTCGTCAACTGAAGGACCTTCAGCTGGCCATCGCCATCACTCGCGTCTATGAAGGCAGCGACGGGCCGGTACTTCGGAAACTCTTGCAGGAGGAGGTCCTCACAGTTGCAGCGCGGGAGGGCAATCGCTGGCTCGCATCTTGGGCATTTTGGATGTTGGGAAGAAAAGACATGGCAGTGAGAGCGCTTGTGGTGAGTATCGTCTCTGCAAATGCAACATCGAGCTTGCAAAAAAAAAAAGGCTTCCAGGGGCTAACATACTGCCGCTCTTAAGACTCCTGTGTACACTCTCCTCGAGACACCTTCTTCGCCGGATCTCAAATCCCGGTCTTTCTTGACCGATGATCCCGCCCTGGTTGTTCTCTACGCTCAGTTGCGCCAGCAGACGCTGCAAACGCTGCGAGGGGCGTCCAAGGTGTCGCCGAAGGCGGAGTGGGAGTTTGTCCTCCATAGCGCAAAGCTCTACGATCGAATGGGCTGTGACCTCCTCGGTCTGAGCCTAGGTACGTATACATTGATTCCCCCTTTTCCTATTTACCAGAGATTCGGTAGCAGAAGCTAACGGGAGGAAATGAAACCGAGTAGTCCGAACTTGGGAGTTCCAACAGCAAACGCCGACTAGGCTTGGGGGCGACATGAATCCGTTGACGCTGCTGAGACGGCGGAGCTCGCTTGTTGTCAACGACTTGCATACGTCTGAGCTCCACGCCAAGTTCATGAATGAGCGCGACCAGGATAAGCGTCCTGCACCGCCGCCGTCCACGTTTCACGAGCCTGACGCTGCTTCATTACTCGATAGTTTTGGTCTGTAGGAGAGGGTTCATTGCATGGTATCGTGTGGCCCATGAGAAGTACGAGTAGAAGCAAAAAGCAAAAGCGAGAAGTAATACAACAACCATATGTCGATATCCATTCGTGTATCCCCGTTTCCGTAACCTGGTATCCGAAGCCTTGCCCATTAAAATCCCATCTCCAGCGGTTTTCTTTTCTTTGGTATGACTTGACAAAACCCCCAGCACTCTGAGCATCCTGGCACTGCTATCAAGCCCGTCGAGAGACTCGAGAGCAGCATGAATGGACAGGCCTGCTCGTCGCCTGCGCGTCTTAGTCGCCGTAATCGTCCTCGCCATCTCCGCCCTTGAGGTTCGCGTCCTTGCGGATCGGAATCTTGATGCCTTGAGCCGCAAACGTCTTGCTGAGCGGCGTGCTCTCGCAGACGCCGGGGAACTTCTTGGCCGAATATACATTAAACACTTCGCTGAAGCATGACGCCAATATCGGCGCTCTCCCCGTGTTGACCTTGGCGCCGTTCTGTCCCGCGACGGGGCCGACGTTGACAAAGGAGAATCTCAAGCTGTACAGGCAAGGGGTTAGCATCTCTCGACTTGTGCAGGGCTAGACTATGGCGCGACAGGGGGGGTGAGAAAAAGGGACCTTACCGGAATGGTCCTTCAGTTCGGACGCTCAGATCTTGCAGGACAAACCAAATGCCCAGGTGCTCCGACGTATCAGTGAGGCGGAATGCGCTTGCGGCCAGGCTCCCGATAAGATTCCTGGTGAACATGCCCTGGGGCTGCCCGCCCACGACGGCCATCTTGGTCAGGGCATTTTGGTCCTGCACGTATCCTCTGAACCCCCCTGGCGTCGTTTGCATAGCTGCGGGAGGACCCGCGTCTGCGCGGTATGCCTGGTGCTGTGGGAAATACTGTTGCGGCGGGCCGTACGTGCCGCTTGGAGGGTACGCTGTAGAGGCTGTTGGATTGTGTTTGGCGATGGTCAGCATTGAACAAAGACAATGGTCACTGCTGAGAATGGAATCTTACCTTGAGTGTATGTGGGCTGCGTCTGATACTCCGGAGCATAGTTTGCGTTTTGTGACACGCTGTAAGGTGCCTCGCGGCTCGGGGCAGGGGCGCTCTGCCCATACGTATGCGAGCTCTCTCCAACAGAAATCGATCCGTATGGATATGTCACTGTGGACGAGACTGAAGGGCTACTGCTCGTAGAAGAGCGGACGAGATTGACTTCGCGGGTGCCGTCCTCGTTCCAGAGATCGACGTTGAGCACGAACATGGAATGGTCGATGTCACTGAGATGGATGGGTTAGGAACCTCTGCTTGGGCGGATGCAGAAGCGGGTACGATGTAGTCACACATACTTGCAGTCAATCTCCTTTCCGGTAGCGACATCGACGATGATGAGCCGCACACACGGCGGCGGTGTGATCGGTCGTCGATCCTATACAGCTGTGAGCAATGCGCATGACATCGTGGCAGAAGAGCAAAGATTACCTTATCACCGAAGCCGCACATGCGGGCGCGTCGAGGCTGCTGGACAACATCGAGGCTGTGAGGCCAGATTAGCCGCGTCCCACGTCAAGTCGGAGGGCATTCAATGCGCCACGGGACAACCTACTGGAACCTCCGACCGGTGGCCTCCTCGACGTTGGAGATTGGCAGGAGCAGGCTCGCCGACGAAGCCTGGCGCGACTCGGAGTGGACCAAGGCACCGGCGGCCATGCTTGGATATGGGTCGTGGGATCTGGAGGAGTCGTCCAGCGCGTGTTGGGAGTGGTCCCTGTGCTCGGCAGCACCCGGATGGCCGGACTGGGACGAGTCCAGCCGCGGTGGCAGCGGGTCATGCTGGAGATGGTGTGAATGCGTGCTGTAGCTGGCTACCGGCGGAGGCAGGCGGTGGTCGCGCTCGTGGTGCGGCTGCTGGTGATGGCCGTGGCCCGGATGCAGCTGGAAATGGTGCGGCTGAGGATGCAGATGTGGAGGAGGAGCCTGGCTCTGGATCGGAGACTGGGGGGCGGCACCGAGGGGGAGACGCGGCGGCGGCTGGTGATGGTAGAGGTGGTCGAGCGAGGCCGAGTTGGAGGCGGAGCTGGCGCTGGCGCTGACGATGGGCGGGATGAGCGACGGCATCGAGCCGTGGGCTCCGTGATGGCTCCCGTGATGACTCCCGTGACCGCCGTGGGCCCCGAGAGGCAGCTGCCGGGGCAGCTCCGAGGAGCCGTAGGCCGAGTTCATGGTTGCGGATGGGATGGGTGACGGACCTGGTGGATATCGGGTCAGAAGAAGTGACAAGACTCGGGACGACGGAGCATGACCTACAAGCCAGGCAAGGATGCAGCGCTCTAGCGGCCCGCCTAGGCCATTCCCGGAATAGCGATGTGCTGCTCCAGACCGGGGGGGTCAGATGGATGACAGAGATGGAAATGTTTTAGTGACGGCCTGGGCGCGCTGCTTGGGGTATATATACGACCATGCCGGCTTAGTCGTAGCTGAGGGGCGAGGGTAAGACAGCGGGAGAACGACGGCGTAAGGCGACGTTTCGAATAAAGCAGGGCGAAGAGATGCAATATCGAGAGATTTGGCGGCTGGTGCACCAACTTTCATCTAGCACCTACTAGGTAGTGGTATCCATTTTTGTCCGTGTCTATAATTAGAAGCACAGATCTGATAGACAACAATGACAACTACCTACTACCTACCATTAGGTACTGTTACCTTGGGATAGATGCGTTGCGAGTCCAGGGTCAAGGAGACGATACTCATACCGACGATGGTAGCGTCTTGATTTATTAATAGTCTAATGTATGTGTATATATGTATGTATGTGTTATGCTGCTGATCCCAACCTCTCCCCGATACAAGCCAAAAAAGAACCGTCATGATGAAACATTTCCATTAGCATGATTGCATAAAATCCAAATGACAACACAGTAATATCCCATCCACCGCACAGCACCGGCACAGCGTGGCGCGCATCACGCCCCGCGCCCTTCTAGGAGGTCGCCTGACCGCCGCACCACGCAGCCCCATGACACAGAGAGTCCTCAAAACGCCGCAGATGACAAAAGTCATGAGAGCCACGCGAAACCAGGTCATACCAGATATCCAACTCTCAAGACTTGTCCTGCTTCCGACGCTGTGGCTCCGAACCCAGAGACACGCCAGAGGCAATCGATGACAAGTCGACTTCGGCCTCGGTGATGGCGAGCTTCTCGTTGGGCTTGAATCGCTTGAGGACAGCCCGTATCATCATGATGAACCAGTAAAAGTTGAGCGAGTTGAGTGTCAGGTTCGACATGACATAGGAAATTGCGAGCCAGGCCGGAACGGTGGATTCCTGCGTCGCAAATTCCATCACAGGCGACTGGGCAATGGACACTTTCGTCGGGTGAGCATTGACGGCAGCCCACATGTCCCTCATTACGCTGAACGACTGGAAGGTGCCGTAGATGAGCCGGCAAGAGAAGAAGCTGAAGAGAAGCAAGATGCCGTTGTAAAGCTGCGCGCGGGATCCAGTCATGTTGACCTTGTCGAAGAACCAGTGAATGTTGAGGAAGGGCGTGGAGAGCTCCCAAAGTATGAAGACGCATCCGTAATAGTTGACGAGCGGGCGCTGGACAGAGGTCAGTAAAAGGATCAACGAAGGAAACGGATATGCCAATCTCCAGGAGAGCAACGTACGAAGCCAAGGGTGTAAACCAGCAGAGCTGCGATGGCGTGCGCCAGAGTTCCCAGCCCAAACACGTCGAGGTTGAAGCTGGTCACAAACAAATCCCAAACGAAATACCCAGCAGCCAAGGCCTGGACCATACCGGCAGCACCAGTATAGCCCCATACCCTCTCTTCCCAGTCCATATTCTTCCGTTCCTGGTCCACAACCATGACCCAGATGGCGATGACATTGATCAATGTGCTCTGGATGAAAGACACGACGTGGGCGTCCCAGTTCAGCCGTCGTTTGCGAGAGAGCTTGTTGTAGTGCTGGGGCGCCAGCCATCGTGACAGCATGGGCGAGATCGGCCAGAAGATGACCGAATAGAAGAGCGCCGACAGGACGACTTCGTGGATGTGCCGTGGCAATGACGGAAGGTTGAGGCGGTCACACCATGGCTGCACCAGCTCGGAGAGCCATGGTATCGGCGGGACGAAGAAGGGGTCTTTCATTTCTTTTCTTGGGAGTTGTAGTTATCGTGGGATCGATCGCAAGAAGCACAAGATTTGGTTGCTTCTATGGCGGGGGATGCATGTATTAAATGTTGGGGATGTTCGCGTAGCGTGCGCAAGTGGCCGTAGTAGGCGGTGATATGTAGTATCCGACCAGGGGGGGCGTTATTAGGGGCGGAATGATGCCTTGGATGGCTACCCAGCCTGAGGAGGGGCTCACATGAGAGGCTTCCAAGGTACGGACTAGATCATGCGCCTTGATATAGGTATTAAGTACCCATCTATTATTCAGCTATAAATAAATAATATTTAAATATGCAGTTTTTTATATATAATACTACAATTATATATATATATATAGTAAAGAACTCTAGCTATAAATATTATTATAAATTAAAAATTTAATTAATATAAAAATTATTTAAATATATAAAAATTAATTTATATAATTTTAGTTATTTATAACTAAATATAGAAAAACATATTTATTTATTTTTCTAAAAACTAAAATTAAGACATAAATGATATATAAAGTAGGTATGCAGAATGTGAGATGTGGTACCTACCGTAGGTACCTTAGTACTTACCTAATCTTCTTCATCACGCCTACAGCAGCCAGAGGTACGTAGCTTGTACCTCTGCTCCAGATCAAGGGGAGGTTGAACCCACTGCATTAACGAACGCAACAAGCTACTAGAAACGACTTAGCACACGGTTGCCCGTGCTGGCTGCGGCTCACTTGTTTATCGTCACCCTGTTTCAAAGGGAGTCCGCCCGCCCATCCCCAAGGAGCATCCGCTGCTCCTTGACCGTCAAGATGAATGGGGACCTGAGTCTCTCTCAGGCTCTCGGAGGACTGCGAATAGCCAACCCAGACGATTCCAGCGATGCCATCCACGACGACCCGAAGCCCTCTGCACCGCCCGACGATGTCGACGCAAGCCCGGCCCCCCCAGCCGCATACGCCCCCAGAGACGCCTCGCAGCCTCCACGCACGCTGCATTCCTCAGACGGCTTGCGGGTGAACCTGTCCGAGGCACCAGCAGCGTCATCCGACTTCGCGTCGCCTGCTCCGGCGACCCAGTACCTTGGCCGAGAACCCAGCCAAAGGGGGTCGTCACGCTCCTACCAGCAGCAGTCCCAGCCCATCTCACGACAGGCATCTCAGCGAGAAGGGAACCCTACCTTGGCTGGCAAGCCGCAGCCGTTCGCGGGCGATGCCCCTGTCCCGACAAGCAGCGAGGAGTGGAAGGACCGCGGCGCTGCCGTGGGCGTACGCCGTGAGCTCGACAAGAGCGGCCGTCCGGTCGTCCGACAGATCAAGAAGGGAGTGCGAGACTTTGCCTTTGGGCGGGTGCTCGGGGAGGGCTCGTACAGTACCGTTTACCTGGCGACCGACCGCCAGACGCTCAAGGAGTACGCCATCAAGGTATTAGAAAAGAGACACATCATCAAGGAGAAGAAGATCAAATACGTCAATATCGAAAAGAACACCCTGAATCGCCTGACCGAGCACCCTGGCATCGTTCGCCTCTATTACACGTTTCAAGACGAGACGTCCCTTTATTACGTGCTTGATCTATGCAATGGCGGCGAGCTGCTTGGCGTGCTGAAGCGGACCGGCACCTTCGATGTCGAATGCACGAGATATTACGGGGCACAGATTCTCGACGCCATCGAATACATGCATTCGCGCGGCGTTATCCACCGCGACCTGAAGCCGGAAAACGTACTGCTCGACGATCAGATGCACGTCAAGATCACAGACTTCGGCACCGCCCGGCTCCTTCCCGACCCTCGAACCAACCCGGATGCCAGCTCGGAAGCGACTGAAGGGCTGGACGCGGACAGTCGGAACGGCGACGACGGCCGCGCTGCATCCTTTGTCGGCACGGCCGAGTACGTCAGCCCGGAGCTGCTCACACATAAGAACGCTTGCAAGGCTAGTGACCTTTGGGCTTTTGGCTGCATCATCTATCAGCTGCTGGCTGGACGGCCACCTTTCAAGGCCGGCAGCGAATACTTGACCTTTCAGAAAATCGTCAACCTGGAATACGAGTTTCCTCAAGGATTCCCCCCTGCGGCGCGAGATTTGGTGGAGAGATGCCTCGTTCTCGACCCGGCCAGGAGGCTCACCATAGAGCATATCAAAAACCACGAGTTCTTCAACGGCCAACCGTTCGGAAGGCCGCTCTGGAGGTCAAAGGCCCCAAGACTGCGACCATATGTCCCGCCGGCTCCGGAGCCAAACATTATCCAGCTCAACAACTTCTCTACAAGTCCCAGTCCCAACTCCCGAACGCAGCCGCCGAACAACCCGCCCAGCAATCCGACGAACGGCAGCAACCGACCTGCTCGCATCATCACCGAACTGCCGCCTCCCACACAACTAGACATCGAATGGTCTCCGGTGCTCACAAGAAACAACGAGCGCATCCTGAAGCTTGGGGACCTCATGGTCCTCTCCACACCAATACCCAATGGATCCGGCGGGAAAGGGTCCGACGAGGGCCATAGGAAGCTAGCTCGATTCTTTGGCGGAAGCACAACGAAGAAGCGCCAGCGACTAGTCATGGTGACTTCCAGCGGCCGCGTCCTACTGGCTCCAGCGGGAGGCGAAGAGAAGAGGGCAAAGCAGGAGCTGTCGCTGCTGGCTCCCGACACAACGTGGAAGATTCATCAGGATGCCAAGGGCCAGTATGTGTGGTGCCTAGACACGGTAAGATTCCCCGCCGTTACTCGATTCCTTGATCATGTTACTCATCAACTCCGCAGGGTGGCCAACATTTTACTTTTGAAGAAACGAAGTCTGCGTCCAGCTCAGGAGGCGACCTCGCTTTTGCTGAAGAGTGGGTGGAGAGTCTAGAGAGGGCCAGAGATATGGCACTGTCACAGAACATGGCCTCTGATGCCGCATTTGGCGAGATGTCTTCAACAGTGTCAACACCGTCGAGCACCCTGGTAGGCAGAGGAAATACCGCAGATGGCTTCGCAGCCAACGACCGACCTTCTCGTGGTCATCTGAGCAAAGGCCAGGCACCCTTGGAGGACCCCACGCCGGCGAAAAGAAACCGCTTCAGCAAGCGACAATCGCGCAATGGTCTAGGACCTGCGTTCTAAAGCCCATTTAAAGTTTTGGGAGACTAATAGAGGCGGCGGATGAAGAAGAAGAAGAAGAAGAAGAAGAAGAAGAAGAAGAAGGAGAAGAAAAAGAGGAGAGAGAGAAGAAGAGAGAGAAGAAGAGAGAAAAGAAGAGAAGAAGAAGAAGAGTCGTCTTGCCCAACTCCCAACTATGGTTTCAGACATTTTACTTGAGATCTCTTTCCCCCTTATCACACTGAGTACAATGGCAACATGAAGAGCGCGGCGCATCATTGAAATGTTCGTTTTCGTCTTCTAGAGCGGAGCTGGTCGCAGCGCACATGTCTTTCTTATTGTTTTTTCTCTCCCGAACATTTTGGATGGTAGAATGGTTATGGCTAAGAGCCCACTGCGCAGCAGCAGAAGATGTTGGCCGGTGTACCGGCATTGGTTTTGTTTTGCCCTTTATTGTCGAATTGAACTCGAGCGACCCTTTGCCAGGTCAAGCAATGGGGTTTGCCCTCTTGCCCTCATGGCGATGCCGTCGCGAAGACGGTGGTTGACCTGGTACAGTAGACGGCACGACGTTCGCTTGGGGCACGAGATGAAGCCTGCTATAAGCGCCGATACATCGAGGTATGTTTGCCTGGTATATAGTAATCAATGTTACACATTAAGATAATCAAAAGCCTTTGTTAATATAGAGTTGTTTAATTCCTGAAGTTTTTTTATTCTCACATGCCGTGCCAATGCTTGTGCATACTTGTCTCGTACCGCTCACTAGTACCTGGTACTCCCTACGAACCTACATACAACTTGTACTTTACATGGCAGGTTCATTGTCTGGGGCGTCTCGTGGTATTGGTTCCTGACGGGTGCAGTGCAGACCATAGGTGAGTCCGTAGACTACCACGTGCTGCATGCGGTAAGGTACTACAGTAGGAGTACTGATAAAGCGCTAGTACTACCTCGACTTAGTAGTACTATGCCGTTGGTACTTATCGCAATTATCTTATCTTGGGGGAACTCGGAATTGGCATGTGGTCGGCCTTCTTGAGGTCGTGATTGACAGGTACCTTATACACTCGCCGGCCCGCAACCGGTTTCGGAGGACCCAGAACAGAATCCGGCCGTCTGAGGTCGGTCTCAATACTAGTACCTACCTACTAGTAGCGTAAAGGTACATCATATCGGGTCCGTCACTGGTATGACTCGCTCGTCACATTGGCTAAGTCGCAAAATCATAGTCGGGCCTCACTTGCACCTTGCTACTTCCCCATTCCCTCTGCTGTCTACAATAAAGCGTCAATTGGCGATCTAGGTTCTTCTGCTCGCTGCCCTGAGCGTCATTGCAACAATGGAACTCGTCAACAGGTGAGTGACTGAAGAGGGCAGCCACATTCAATTGGGCGTCGTCGGCATTCGGTTGGCCGAGTTTGTGCAACGGCTTTTTTTTTTTTCGCTAACTTCTCTTTTTCTTCCGTCATAGCCTCGAAGGACGCTTGCTCTTTGCCGTCCCCAAAAGTCAGTCCCCGGTTGCATTCCCCGAACATCAAGCCTGCGTGCCGCTGACCAGCGTTTCCACTCGCTCTCCGATGCAGAGGGCCGATTGAACCAAGCGACCTTGAACCTGCTCGAGGGCGCAGACATCCAGTTCCGGAGAGAGAACCGCCTCGACATTGCCCTTGTCAAGAACCTGCCCATCGCCCTCATCTTCCTGCCCGCCGCCGATATCCCCACGTTTGTCGGCCAGGGCCGCGTCGACCTCGGAATCACGGGCTGGGATCAGGTTAAAGAGCACGATGCGGCCGTCAACGCCGTCGCTGCCCACGGAGGTGCTCCCGCTCAGGGCTCGGGCTGCGAGATGATCACGGAGCTCGGGTTCGGCGCGTGCAAGCTCCAGGTGCAGGTTCCCGAGAAGGGCAAGTACGCCAACAGCGCAGACCTCATCGGTCGCACGGTCGGCACCAGCTTCGTGAACCTGACTGCCGATTTCTTCGCCCAGCTCGAGGCGCAGGCCAACGGCGCCGCCGCCAACGACTCCTCGCCTCCGCAGAAACTCCAGACCAAGATTGTCGAGTTGAGCGGCAGCGTCGAGGCGGCATGCGCATTGGGTGTCGCCGATGGCATCGTGGACCTTGTTGGTAAGTCTCTGCCGACTCAACTGCCTCCTCCTCCTCCTCTTCCTCCTCCTCGCTTTCTCCTTTTCTTTCTTTCTTTCTTTCTTCCTTTATTTCTCCCTTTCTTCCTTGCTTCCTATTCCTCTCAAGGCTTCTTGTTCTAACCCTTTCGTAGAATCAGGAGAGACCATGAGGGCTGCGGGACTGAAGGCCATCGACACGGTGGTCGAGTCAACGGCCGTGCTCATCAAGTCTCGCTCACCGTCCAACCCCGACCTGGTAGATCTCATTGCCTCGCGGATACGGGGTGTCATCACAGCCCAGAAATACGTCCTCTGTCAGTACAACATCGAGCGGGCCGGTGTCGCTGCGGCCACCCAGATCACGCCAGGAAAACGTGCCCCCACCATCACATCCTTGGATGACGGCTGGGTCGCTGTGAGCTCAATGGTCGAGAAGAAGAAGATTGCTTTGGTCATGGATGAACTGACCCGAGTTGGCGCGCACGACATTTTGGTCTTGGATATTCACAACACACGAGAGTAGCTGTGTTCGTCAATGCACCACAAAAATGGGCGATGTCCGGCTTGAATTGGCAGGGGAAGGGTAACGACGGG